>PISX010001806.1:0-181357 GCA_004024625.1 Mellivora capensis | reverse complement strand
ATATCAAAGAGGTTACTGCCTATGTTCTCCTCTAGGATTCTGATGGATTCCTGTCTCACGTTGAGGTCCTTTATCCATTTCGAGTTTATCTTTGTGTACGGTGTAAGAGAATGGTTGAGTTTCATTCTTCTACATATAGCTGTCCAATTTTCCCAGCACCATTTATTGAAGAGACTGTCTTTTTTCCACTGTATATTTTCTCCTGCTTTGTCGAAGATTATTTGACCATAGAGTTTAGGGTCCATATCTGGGCTCTCTACTCTGTTCCACTGGTCTATGTGTCTGTTTTTATGTCAGTACCATGCTGTCTTGGTGATCACAGCTTTGTAGTAAAGCCTGAAATCAGTTAACATGATGCCACCAGTTTTATTTTTATTTTTCAACATTTCCTTAGCAATTTGGGGTCTCTTCTGATTCCATACAAATTTTAGGATTATTTGCTCCTAGATAAGCCCTTTTAAAGGTTTACTATGTGCCAGCAACTCTTTTGGAAATTTCCACAAATTAACCCATTCAATCCCCCATGACAACTCATCCCACTTTTCTGGATGAGGAAACTGAGGCACAGAGAAGTCAGGTAAGTTCCCAAAGCCCAGACAGTCGGCGTCTGCACCCCTAACCACCACTTTAAACTGCCTCACAAATACCTGTGTGGGGAAATTGTTTGCCTTGAGATCAAGGAAGGAGCTGGAAGTCATGTCTGGATTTACGTAGTGAGAGAGGTTAGCCTCAACACAAAACTGACCTTGAGGATATCAAGATACACAGAAGTCTGAAGAAGAGAGTTGGACTTCCCAGGGAGTGGAATGAGCTTTCAAACTGATCTGATCTAGATCAGAGGATTCCAGAGACCCAGCTATCATCGGGGTTATGTTTCTGAAGGATGTTACCACTTCCTCTCCCCCAGATCCCACTCAGGGGTCAAGAAGTCCGGATGTGTGCTGACCCTGGCATCCTACGGTCCTTGGCAGTTGGGGTTCTCTGTCCCAGTTCTAGTACACTACTGTCCTTGCTTGGTTGCACTGGGACTTATCTCACCCCTGCCCTGCCCCACCACCCCCAAGGCAAAACACATCTAGAACTATAAATGCAGAAAAGCCAGGCAGGGGATCAACTGCCAGCTGTATTACTGGGATTGCCTGAATGGAGAACATGACTGATACTCCTTGGCTAATTGGTTTCTATCACCTTTCCGGGAAGTCGAGCCCAGTGCTATCCAACAGAACTTTCTGTGATAAAGAGAATGTCCTATATCTGTTCTGTCCAAGGGGAAGCCACAAGCCACATGTGGCTATTGAGCAGCTGAAGAGTGTCTAGCACAACTGAAGAAGTAAATTTTAATTTTGTACTTAATTTCAATTCTAAGTGCTACACATGGCTAGTGGCTACTGTTTGGGACAACACAGCTCTAGACCTTGGAGCACACCCTCTGGGGAGGAGCCAGAGAGCATGGCAGCAAGAAGGGGAATGAGTCTGTATTTGTTTCCTATTGCTGCTGTAATAAATTACCAAAACATAGTGACTTAAAGCAACACAAATGTATTACTTATGGTCCTGGTTGTCAGAAACTCAACATGTATTTATTTCACAGGGCTAAAACGGTGTTGTTTTAAAACTGCATCCTTTCTAGAAGCTCTAGGGGAGAATCTTTTCTTCATTCCTTGCCCCATGGCCCCTTCTGCCATCTTCACAGCTAGCAGCACTAAAGGTTCTAGTCTCTCTCTTTCCTTATCACATCACCTTCTCTCATATGAGTATGTTGTGATTACACTGAGCCCACCCAGAGAATGCAGGATAAGCTTCTCATCTCAAAATCTTTAACTGAATCATATCTGCAAAGTTCCTTTTGCAATGTAAGGTAATATATTTAAAGATTCTGGGAATTAGAATGTGGACATCTCTGGGTGGGAATTGGGGGTCATTATTCTGCCTACCACAGAGCCCTATACTGGGACAGTGAGAAATGGACTTCCAGATCTGCCTCTGAAGCCTGTCTCTGAAGCCTGACCCAGAGGTGCTTACCACTTTGGGGGCTGGAATTGGAAGAGAATGCAGGGCATCCTGGTCAACCCTAGGAGGTGCCATTTGCTCCTTTTATGCAGATAATACCCCATGGAGTTTTGCAGTGCACAACCTGAGCAGCTGTATATGGGGCTCTGGGAGAAAGCTTCTATCCTGCAGACAGGCCATCATGAAAGGAGAGAGAGAGAGGAAAGGTGAGCATACATACTCAATTCCTTCTCCTGGTTTGGATAATCAGATTAGGCCTTCTTCATTCTTTGGTGGAAGATTCAGTGAACAAAATGTAGGAAATGAATCATTGCCAAGTACTTTTCACCTTCTAGGAAGTGGGGTAAAATTTCCTCATAGAAACATGAGGATAGGAGAAGAAGTTTCCTCTAAAGGGATGTCTAGCTCACAGCATCCAGCTCCTAGTTGGCTGGAGTAAAAATTCCTCTCCACACCACAACACATACCCATCATCTCCCCATCCCAAATGTTTCTGGACCGATGCAACCAGAAGACTGATAAGACCAAAAGCCCCTCATGGGCAAAGATTGCCCTTTATAACAAGACCACAAAAATGTCCTGTGAGGTTGACCTTTCCCCACTGTGGAGGACTGAGTGAAATCAGCATTCTTTATAGCTTTCTCTGTCTTAGTCCAGTTAACCATGCCCCAGCTCCCTTAAAGAAGAGGATTTGTCATTTTAGCCACAATTTTCCCCTTTACCTAGTACCAGTAATATAATTTCTCTGGCTCTACCCCCATACAGTTGGGGAAGCTCCAACTACCATTAGACTTCCCCCAGGGAGTTCTGAAAATCCTGGGGTGGGGGAGGCACTCACGTGTACTCACCAATGTCACCTCTCAGCCACCAGGTAGCATGGGACATTCTTTCTCTGCTGCTCCAGCAATGACATCTTGCGGTCCCCCCAATGGTCTGGGTGAATTCCAGCCTCTCCAACTTCTCTGATGGTGTTGCAAGCTGGGCCACTTACAGCCTGACCACTCTTTGTTCCATCTCCTCCTGCAAAGACTACCACCCCAGGCTGCCTTGAGTCACCAGGGTCTGGCAAGAGCAGATGGCGTGGTTCCCTTGACATTGCCTCCTACTTTGTTACCATCGCCTCCTCCTGGGGCTCTGCTTTAGACAGTAATGGGTGTCAGGAAGATGGTGAAACACAGAGATATGTGTGTGCCTTGAGGGTTGCAGGAGGGGAACTTTAATGGGGTGGGCATGACAACTTTGAGAAATAAGGTTTGAGCTCTCCCTTAACCTGAAAGATGAGAAGAGCCAGCTGTGCAAAGTTAGAGCAAGAGTGACCCAGGCAGAGAGAGAGGTTGTGCAGAGTCCCTAAGGCCAGGGCAGTCTGGCTTTTGTCTGAGGAACAGAAAGGAGAGCAGTATGACTGGCGCTAAGTGATCAAGGACAGGGGCTCAGAGACAAAGAAGGAAAGTGCCAGAGTAGAAAGGGGTCAGATCATCAGGGCTTTGCCAGCCATAGCAAGACATTTGAGCGACTCCTAAGTTGGGGGTCTCCAAAACTGGGAAGATGGGGCACCATTCACTGAGGTGGAGAAGTGGGAGAGGAGGGGAATGGGCTTACAAAGGGTATGAGGTAGAGCTAGACTTTTTGTCCAAAGAAGCCAGCAGGACTGTCCGTCAGGAGGCTAGACACTTGGGACCATTTGCCCAGTACAAGACATGATTTGAACAGGTTGCATATTGTCTGCCCAGAGATCTCTCTGGAAGTGGCCTAACAGCCTCCTGGCTGCAGAAACAGAATGAGACTCACAGATGCACTGACAAATGACATTCTCACTCCCTTCATTAATCCCACCCTCACTAAGTCAGCTACAGACTACTGTTTTTGAAATAGTAAATAAGCCACAATTTAAATCAGGTGGTCTTGTTCTCCTGCTGAAAATCTACTACTGGGCTCCCATTATATTTAAAGGAAAAAAAAATTCATGTTCCTGATCCAGGTGTTGAGGCAGGACTAGCACATGAATCAGGGGCATCCCCAAATATCAGCAGCCAAATCCAATAGAAGTTTGCTTCTTGCATATATGCTTTGGACTGAATGTCTGTGTGCCCCCAAAAGTCATATGTTGAAGCCATAATCATCAGTGTGATAGTATTAGGAAGTGGGGCCTTTGGGAGGTAATTAGGTTCAGAGGAGGTCATGAGGATGGAGCCCTCATTATGGGATTAGTGTACTTCTAAGAAGAAGAGACTAGAGCTCTCTCTCTCTTGCTCGCTCATGCTCTCTCTCTCTGCCACAAGAGGATACAGCAAGAAGACTGACGTCTGCAAGAGGGCTAGCACCTGATCTTGGGCTTCCCGGCTGAGAAATAAATGTCTTTGTTAAATCTACCCAGTATGGGAGTGCCTGGGTGGCTCAGTTGGTTAAGCCTCTACCTTCGCCTCAGGTCATGACCTCGGGGTCCTGAAATCAAGCCCCACATTGTGCTCCTTGCTCAGCGAGGAGCCTGCTTCTCCCTCTCCCTCTGCCCCACCCCCCTGCTTATGTGCACGCTCTCCCTCTCTCTCTCTCTCAAATAAATAAAATCTTTAAAAAAGTGGGGGGAGGTGCCTGGGTGGCTCAGTGGGTTAAAGCCACTGCCTTTGGCTCAGGTCATGAACTCAGGGTCCTAGGATCGAGCCCCACATCAGGCTCCTTGCTCAGTGGGGAGCCTGCTTCTCTCTCTGCCTCTGCCTGCTTGTGATCTCTGTCTCTCTCTCTGTGAAATAAATAAATAAAAATAAAATCTTAAAAAAAAAAACAAAACTACCCGGTATGGTATTCACTATAGCAGCCCAGGCAGACTAAGATAATACATAAAGTCCAGACAAGTGATTCTGATGAATGGGCAACTGACCTTCTAGCAGTGATTCAAGGATTCAGGCTCCTGCCCTCTATGGCTCTACCATCTTAAACAGGTGGCTTTTAAGGTCACCATATTGGAGAAAGACCCGCAAGCACTGCACCATTGAAGATGCCCTTGGCTAGAACTGTCACATTACCACACCTGACTGCAAGGAAGCCTGGGAAATGTAGTCTAGCTCTGTGGCCAGGAGGATGAGGAAGACAATACCTAATATGCTCTGCCCTCCGTGCTCACAGAGTTACTCACAATTTGGCCCCCGTCTACATCTCCAACCTCACCTCCCACAATTCTCCCCTCACCTGCCATGCCTCAGCCTTCTTTCTGTTTCTTGAACACCAAAACCCAAAACTCCCAAGTTTACTTCTGCCTCAGAACTTGTGTACTGGCTGCTCGTCTGACCTCTCACTGGCTGACTCTCTCCATCATACTCCCCTTCATTCAGAGATCACGTCCTTCACCCCCACAAGACTCCAGCCTCCCCCATCAGTTCCCAGCCCTTTACCTGACTTTTATTTTCTTTATTCCATTTTGCACTATCTATAACTATATGATTTATTTGCTTATTTATTGTCTTTTCCCTATTAAAATGGAAGCATCAACTTTGTGTTGTTCTCTATCATACAGAGACTAGGGGCTCAATAAATATATGTTGAACAAAAGGAGGAATATCACCAGGATTGCCTCTCTATCAGTGGTCCTCGCGGCTGTTTCCAGGCAGCCAGGAGCAGGGCTTAGCAACCCAGCAGCCGGGAATCAAGTCTCATTTCCACATGATCTGGAATGATAAATTCATAAGGCTCTAAAGTCTTAGTTCCCTTAGCTGTAAATCATAATTATCCTGACCTTGGTTGTTGTGAAGATTAGAAGTAATGTCTCTAAGATGCCTGAGACTTTGTAGGAGCTCAAATAAGTGGTAGGTGCCTGCAAAGGCAGGTATCAAGAGAAATGAATTGCTATTTTAGTTAACTTTTATAGAGGTCCTGCTCCATGCCAGCCACTGGGCTGCTGACCTCCATGAGTGATCATGGTGATCATATCATGACCATGAGTGGGGGGTTGCTGTTATTTCCTCTGTACAAAGGAATGGGGTTGCCAAATTTAGCAACTAAAAACACAGCATACTTGGTTAAATTTGGGTTTCGGACGAATGAATAATTGTTCAGCATAAGTGTGTCCCTACATACATACCCATGTTTTTAAAAAATGAAACACGTCTGTGAATCGCCAGGTTTACCCCTGGGGATAAAAATATGTTTATAAAAAATAAAAATTAAAAAAAAGAAAAAATGAAACACAATTGTATAACTGTGTTTTATATTGAAATATGTATTCATATTTCTAATAAATGCCAGGCGTGATCCAGTAAACAAAAGTAATAAAACAGAATCCCAACCCTGGAGGAATAATGTTGACCCAACTGAGAGCATATGGGTCAGCCTTTTCTTTTTTTTTTTAAAGATTTTATTTATTTGACAGACAGAGATCACAAGTAGGCAGAGAAGCAGGCAGAGAAAGAGGAGGAAGCAGGCTCCCAGCTGAGCAGAGAGCCCGATGCAGGGCTCAATCCCAGGACCCTGGGATCATGACTTGAGCCAAAGGCAGAGGCTTTAACCCCCTGAGCCACCCAGGCGCCCCCAGTCTTTTGAGGGGAAATTTTGCAATGAATGTCAAGTGTCTTAAAAATATTCTTATTCCTTGACCTAGAAATCCCACTGTATATGAATTTCTGAAGTATTAGCTGATGTTCTATGTCCTTAGTATATTTCATAATTTTTTGGCACAGCAGGTTACAATTGCAAAACATCACTAATTTCATTAAGAAAAATAAAAAAGAAATGATCTGGAAACAAATGGAGGGCTGCTTGAGGGGAGGGGGGAGGGAGATGTAACTGGGTGATGGGCATTAAGGACACATGATGGAATGAGCAGTGGGTGTTATATGCAACTGATTAATCACTAAATTCTACCTCTGAAACAAACAAACAAACAAATTAATAAACTTTCAAAAAAACAAAGAAATGATCTGGACTAATGTCCTTATGGTGGTAATTGGGAACTCTTATGGATTAAAATAGAATCTTTACAGAGGCAATCAAGGTAACATGAGATCATTAGGGTGGACTCTAATTCAATATAACTAGAGTCCTTGAAAAAAGGGAGACCCAGAGGCAGACACAGGAGAGGGATGAGGACGGGAAGAGACACAGGGAGAAGGTGGCCATCCACAAGCCCAGGAGAGAGTCTAGGGTGGGTCCTTCCCTCACAGCCCTCAAGAAGGACCAATCCTGCTGACACCTTGATTTTGGACTTACGGCCTCTAGGACCATGAGACAGCAAACGTTGTTGTCTAAGCCTTTCGCTGTGCGGTATCTTGTTACGGCAGCCCTTGGCAACCTAACACCAGAACATTGTAGCTCAATTTTCAAATTCTGGAATGAAACGGATCATGAGTTTCTTTTTCCTCTATTTTGTTTAATTTGACACATGATTTGAAACCTGTCTACCCCTTGGGTTAAATGAATTGTGGTATGATAGAAAACTTCGCAGCCATGACTATGAAAAAAAGATTAAGATGGCAAGATATTCCCGTCTATTGTTAAATGAAAAAAGTTTGTGTTCAAGCTGCTGGCTTGAAATTCAATTACTGAATGAATACAATTCATTCAAATACTGGCTTCATTGCTTATGGGACCTTTTATTTAACCTCCCCATTACTCAGTTTCCTCATCCCTAAATTGGGGATGGTCATATTCATACCTACCTCATAGTATTATTTTTGAGGATTAAGCAATCTAGAACATACAAAGACATTAGAAAAATACCTGCACATGGATGGTCCTCTATAAATATCAGCTATTTCAATTAGTAGTACAGTTTGATTCCATATTTGGAGTCAAAAATCAGTTTTATAAATTATATAGAGGGTGTCAGGAAGATATATAGATAAATAACAACTAATAATTCTGAATGGTTGGGTTATAGGTGATTCCTTTTTTATATTTTCTTTTTCTTTTTATTTATTAACTCTTCTTTTTCTTTATATTTATTAACTATTCTACAAGAAGCATGTGTTATTTATATAACACGTTTTAAGGAATGTTTTTATTATTTTAGAAATGTTCTGTGTTTTGACAGTCCTAAAATTATATTGCAACACAATGATCTACAAGGAGTTGATCGACAGCCAGTTAATGAAAGAACATTTTCATCCCGGTGACCTGAGCTTGGGCTTTTGGTGGCAGGGAAAGAGAGACCTGCAGGTTTGCCATTGACTGAGCCTAGCCCTTCTTCCTGTCCCGGAGGAGGGCTGTGGTTACAAAGGGAAAGGGCTCATAGACTACAGCCCATGAACAGAGGGAAAAGGTAACCTCTGCCAGTAGGTGACCTGATTTTTGCTGATGGCTTTGTCTGTATATGGTGTGTGTCTCGGTTAGCAAGGCTCCAAGTGTTCACTCAACTTAGGTTCGTTCTATTGATGCATTCAAGAAACATTAATGAAGTACCTACTACACACCAGGTCTTGTGTTAAGAATCCAAAAGATGATTCAGAGGTAGTCTCCGCTCTCAAAAAGCTCACAGCCCAATGCCACAGACAGATGACAGATGCTACACCATGAGCAGTGACAATACACACAGAGAGCTTAAGTGATGACCCACGCAAGAACACAAAGATACTTAACAAGGGCAATTGAGCCACAGAAACTGTGGCCAGACTCTCTTCTCCAGGATGCCTTCAGAGCCCGCTTGGTTGATTTTGAGTTGTTATACCCCATATCAAATCTCCTGCACTGCTAGCCCAGGGAAGGGGCCAAACATTGCCCTTGACATTTTGTTCTTTGATATTTACACAACCAGCGGAGGAGAGGAACCCAGACATCTGAGAATGAGAAACATTCCCATCCCACAAAACACAAATGTTCCATTTTCTGACACAGGTATTATTATTAACCTGCTAGGTTACTAATAGCTAATAAAAAAAATTTGTAAAGAGCTTGGCAAATTCAATAAAAGGTATTAAAAAGCCCAGTCAATGTTGAGAGAGATGTAAATGTTCAACAATAAGCAGTAATAACTGGATAGCATTGTATTAACTCGCTCCAGAATCTGAGGCCTCCGGCCAAGAAAACTGCTTCACGTCATTGCTCCGGGGCCCTACCTTCCTCCCAAAGGCTGAGCTGCCTCCTTCGAAAAAGCTTCCCCTCTCGGTTGTGTTCTTTGCAACCCACATTGCCTGTTATCCTCAAGATGCCTGCAAGACCCAGGGAGGGGCTCTGAAGCTGAGGTAGGTCAGAAAAGAAAAAGAAAAAAAAAAAGATCTGAGCTTGGGAAGGAAGGAGATTAATGAGTCCTCCTCATTACCATCAATGTCCCTGCCACCTTCACCATCGCCATCCTCTCCTCAAGGATTTCATTGAGCACCAACACTGTGCTCAGCCCTACTGCATGAGCAAGATGGAGGAGCTTTCTGCCCCTGTGGAATTCCCATGCTCGTGGAAGAGAGACAATAAGAAGTTTTCAGAAAATTCCAGACGGATGATAAATGTTTGAGAAGAGGTAGGACAAAGTGATGTGTTAGAGAGGAGCTTGGGCAAGGAGAAGCTTCAATAAGAAGATGAGAGATATATCCTCAGAGGTTAGAGCCTAGTGATAAGAAGGGGCAATGAGGCCAAAAACCCAGGAGGAGAGCTCTCAGCATAGATGGAACAGCATGTGCAAAGGCCCTGAGGTAGGAAGAGGCTTGGCATGTTTGAGGAGCCAAAAGAAGATTGTTGTGTTTGCACAGTGCATAATAAACTGCTAGGAGAGGGTAGGAGACAGGGCAGGGGACAGACACAGGGCCAGATTACGTGGGGTTTATAGACTGTGACCAGGAGATTGAATGTTGCTCATAGCTTTATTGAGCACACCTATTGTGTTTCAGGCCTTTTACAGACACTATTTCTTTAAATCCTCATGTTAACCATCCAATGTTGAGGTAATGATCACCACTTTAGAGATGACAACAATATGACATAAGAGCTCACAGGATGTGTTTTATCTACCGCAGCAAACGGCAGAGCTGGAATTTAAATCCACGTTTGTCAGACTCCAAAGCCCAAGCTGCTAAAAAGGTAGGATTTTCATGGTGACAGGGCTTCTGTGGGTTCCTCCTCCTCCCTCCTCTTCACAGCCCTCAAATGTCTGCCCCTCCTCATTTCCCCTGCTCTTCCCCTCAGACATCTGGGGTATGTGAATAATGGGAGGGCGAGGGCAAGACAGTCTCCCTAGAACCTTACATGACTCCCAGGGCCCAGGACTCTGTATCAACACACAATCCTGATATTTCCCACCATTCAGTGCAGAAGCTCCCCTAGGGTAACTCTCTCAGCTTCTGTGGACCCCTCTCTCCCCTCCCTCCAGGGAAGAAGGGGTGATATAAGATGCCTTAGAGAGGTTGAAAAGAAGCCCCTTTCCTTCCCTTCCCTCCTCTCCCCTTTCTCTTCTCCTTCCCTTTCCTTCCCCACAGGGCCCTGTTGGTCATGTACAATATCCGTTCTGTTCTCCTACATCACGGCGGGCTCTGACCTGTGGGTAAATTTGTCTGTTGCTGGGTTAGTATCAGGACACACGAGCTGGCCATCTGACCCACAGCTAGCTCATTTCATGCTGCTTCCTGAGGAACAAATATCACAGGAGACAATTCATGTTCAACGGTATGATGCCATTTTGAGGCAGCCACTACAGACCATCATCCTCCACGGGCCTCTGCTTAGGTCCCCTGAGCAGTGGATGGCACAACAGTAACAGTTGAGTTAATAATCTTAGCTCTGCTTACTTCTCTAAGTGATTGTGAGAACCAGCTGAAACAAGATAGTGAATAACAAGGTGGTCCATGAACCAAGAAGCCCTATTAATTAGGGTAGAGGGAGAAGAATATGATTAGTACAAAGATAAAGACATCCTAGAAGTAAAAGGATTTCCAAGGCAGGAGTAGCCAGAGAATGTGAGGAGGAGAGATGAGGGGCAGTACTACATAGCAGAGGGGCGGAACATTGGGGTTCAAGATCTGGGTCAGCAGTTTGGTGGCTTCCCTTACCAGCTGTGATTTAACATATTGATCTAAGTCTCAGTTTCTTCGTCTGTTCTTCTCCCCAGCCAGCATCCATGCCCCTCTTCTAGTAAAAGGCTCCTGATTATCCTTGAAAACCACCCACCCCCCCTCCTCTCAGGCCATGGTCTAAAGCTGATCTCACCCTCAGGTCCAAGGTGGACATTTGACAGAGATCTGAACGTGAGCATGACATTATGCCCAAAGTCAAACTGAGCAGCTCAGAAACAGACACACGAATGTAGTTTCATTCTGAGACTTTTACTGAAACTCTTAAGAAAAGGGAATGTCTTCTGATTTTGAAGTGGGTGGATTATAAAACTGGAGCTGCTGGAAGAAAATTTGTCAGCCTGATTGGGGCAGGCAGCCTGATTGAGAAGCAGATCCAAGGGATGGAGAAAATAAGACTAGGACTTGATGACATTTTCTGGGATATTTGCTAAATAGTAACCAATTTTCTTTCCAGCTATCTATTATTCAGATATAGAAATATTTCTGATTATATAATAAAATCATATTTTAGGAATTCTTATGATTACTCTGATAGCCAAATGGGGCTTCTAATCAGCATCTGGTAAGCTGTCAGCATGCCCACACTCCAGGATGGGACTCACAGACCTTAATGATATCTAGCACCTTTTCTGCTCCATATTTCTGGTTCTATTTGTCTGTCTGTCTATCTATCTATCCATCCATCCATCCATCCATCCATCCATCTTATCTGGGCTTATGTCTCAGGAATTCCTTAGATGTTACCTATGATTATTATCAAATAAATTTAGAACTCAGTTGATGGAAGAAAAAATCTAAGGATGGCATGGTGGTTAAAAATTTGGGCTGTGAAGTAAGACATACTTTTGCCCTTGCTGGCTGTGTGATCTTGGCCAGGTTACTTGACTTCTCTACACCCCTGTTTACCTATCTGTGATTTATGTCTAATATTTGTCCCTCTTATGAGGTTGTTGTGAGGATTATAAAAGATAATAAGTGAAAAGTGCCTAGTAACACCCAATACATGTTAGTTTGTGATGATAATGATGGTGACAATGACAATCTTTATTTTTTAATTTTTTAATTTTTCTTGTCAACAGAAGCATAGTATATTCATTTGTTGATTATGGAAGTTACACACGTTATTGATCAATAACATTGGTCTACAGTAATAGATATTAATTAATGAAAAATAATTCCATTGAGGAAAAATATTACTTACTTCATTTTTATCTTCTACACATTTCTCTTTTTGTGTTTGTTTCCTAATGAGTCTAGCATATTAGAAAGTAGTTCTTGGTATAATTTAATTTATACATAAACAAATGTGTGTATATATATACAGTATCTTTCAAAACATGGGAAGGAAAGGAATCAGAAAAAAAAGGCCTAGGCACTAAAAAGTGTGAGACCCTCCTCCAGTCCAGTCTTGTTACTCCTAATGAAGGTAGGAAATTATGTGAGCCACTTGGACAAAACCATAAATGAGAATATACAACTTTCCTAAATTCGTAGTTCTGAGGACACTGTCAGAGGAAGAAGTGTGCATATAAATGTATTTCTTTTTTCTAATTCTATGTGGACTGAACTTTCCGAAGAACTTCTTACTATGGTCACCCAGTTGGCCAACCTCTTTAGAAATGGAAACACTCACATAGAGCCTCATAAAATGATCATGGGACCAGCAGGTAGATCTGGAGAAGGCAAACCAACGGAATCACCAGCCTCCTGCATCCTGCCCAGACAAGGGGCAAGAGTAGGAAGAAAGGCTGGCTTGTCCAGTTCACACAGACCACCCATGTGATACACGCATATCTAACCGATGGAAACTATAAATCTTGACTGTTTTGCCTGTTTACTGATCTCCCCTCTGTAGGAAGACTCCTCTTTGTATCTCCAGTGCCCAGCACATTTCTTGTCATAGAGTAAATACTCCATAAATGTTGGCTGAATTAACTCATTTGCATAGAAATGTATATTGCATTAGTCAACAATGATTAATATGGACTTAAAGGCCCAGGGTTTCAAATCCCAACTCTTACTGGAAAATTCTGCGATGCCATCAAGGCTTCCTTGCCTTATCCATAAAATGGGTAAATTCATAAAGTAAAAACTCTATGGCATTTTGGTGGAAAGGTCAAGGATTACGGACATTTCAGGAAGCAACCCACCAGCCCTAAGTGAAGTAGAATGTGTGTATGTCCCGCTGCATGCATATATCCCAGAGAAATTCTGGCTCATGGTAATGGGTGACATCAGGGGGAAAAGAAAGTTAAAGGTAATGAATATGGTCTGTAGGAAGCAGTGGTGCAAAAAGAAACAGGGAACTAGACATCCCTAGACCAAGGTAGAGAGATGTCAGCACAGTATTAACAGGCAAAACAGGTGAGCAGCCAGAAACACATGGAGAGCCCTATACAAATAAACAGAACAGAAGCAATCCAAACTACAACAACAGGAAATGGGTGGAAGAAAATATCGTGCTTTGTCCCAGTGCAGCACCAGGCAACTGTAGAAAGAATGAAGATCTCGATCTACCAATTTGAAGTAACTCCAGGATATATGAAGTGGAAAAAAAAAAAAAAAACATAGAACAGTGTTTATATAAGCACTACATCTCATATAATAAGAAAGAGAAATATGAATGTATATATACACATATGTAGATATGTTGCTTTTTGCCAAAAACCATCACCACAAAAAAAAAAAGATATTAATAATGGTTACTCTTCATGGGAATGGGAGCCAGAAGATAGGATCGAGGGGGAGGGATGGAAGGAAGATACTTTTTTTTTTTAAGACTTTATTTATTTATTTGACAGAGAGAGAGATATCACAAGTAGACAGGGAGGCAGGCAGAGAGAGGAGGAAGCAGGCTCTCCATGGAGCAGAGAGCAGAGAGCCCAATGCGGGGCTCGATCCCAGGACCCTGGGATCATGACCTAAGCCGAAGGCAGAGGCTTTAACCCACTGAGCCACCCAGGCGCCCAGAAGGAAGATACTTTCTAGTGGAATTTGTAAGTTGCTTTTGTCTTTTCAACTATGTGTTTTACATAGTCAAGAAATAAAGCAAAAAGGTGGGGGAGACACACTTCAAAATGGAAAGCAAGCTTTTAAACACAATGTCCTAACTCTTCATCCTGAGTGGGCTTTATTCTAAGAACCACAACAACAACCCAAGAACTTTGCAAAGAATTCTTAAACTTTACTCAGTAGCTTTATTGTGAGTAATATAATATTTGTGTTTTTAAAAAATAACATAGTTTAGGTGAGAAAATTAGGAAAGAAGATTTATAGCATAATGGCATTTGTGAAAATTAGAAACACATATACTGGTAGTATTTTACAAGGACATACCCCCATTTGAAGACAGAGTTAGAGGGGGTGCCATTGTAAGAAGAGAGGAGGTCACGGGTGTTAGGAAAAAGGGGGAAAATGATCGAGAGTCTTTGCACGGACTACTGGTGACCATGTGCTATGAGCTGAGAGGAATGACTCACAAGAGTCTTTGAGCATGAAGGGAGAGGTAGGACGGGCATGAAATTAAGCGAAATGGATGGGTTGGCTTGAGTATTAGCTGGGAGTATTTCTCCTTGCTCATATCTAAATTTTAAATAAAGAAAAATTGAGAAGGCTGTGAGCAACATCATGTCATTCTTTTGTTTCCAGAACCACGGCTACTTGTTACATGTTCACAGAGTAGATGTACATCAGCTATGAAGTGTACTTAACTGCCACACAGAAGATGTCTAGAGGGAGGCAGTGCGGGATAAGGAGGGTGTATCCCTGGTCATGAGGGACACAGACATTTATCTTTCTGCTCCACTGACCCCGTCCTATAGCTTTTGTCTCAAGGTCCCTCCTTGGTCCAATATGAATGCGAGAGTACCAGCCATTTCATCTATCTTACAGGCCAGACAAAGGGGGAAATGTGAACGACCAAAAAGAAAGAACAGTTTGTCCACTTCCTTTTAAGGAAACTTCCCAAAAGTACTAAACAATATTTTCCATTCCATTTCATTTGATATAACTTAGTCACTTGGTCACCCCTAGATATAAGAAGCGAGTAAGGGAAGTTGGAAAACATCGTCCCTTATTCTGGATGATGTGCCCAGCTGGAAACTGGGGTCTTTTACTGAGGAAAGATAGTGATAGTTAACAGGAGTTGGTAGGCAGTCAGTAGTCTCTGCCTCTGGAGAAGGAAACAAGACTTTTTTGAGTACCAACTATGTGCTAGGTGTTTAATAGAATTCGTACACCCATCATACAGCCATATTGCATGGGAACACTTATACTGAAAACTTGTTTATCTGAGATTCAAATTGCATTGGACATGCTATTTGGTTAGCAAGATCTGGTAATACTATACCTTCAAGATGTAGTAAAGGTTAGCATTGATTGGGAGGTGAATGGTTTAGTGGTAAAGCAAGAAGTCTCCAGAGTCTGAATGCCGGGGTTCAAGTCCACACTGATGATATAAACTTGAGTCATTTCTAATTCTTACTAGTACTACTGGTCACCCTCTCAAATGACTTTTATTGGGGTTAAGCATGGCTTGTTTCCATGTGGCCTGGCCCTCACACCAGTGTAGTCAACTCAAGTCTCTTCTGATCAATGGCCTGTGCTTGGACATGCTCCAGAAAGCTCCTGAGTCCAGAAATAGGCTCCAAATGAGGGCTTTTCTGGTTTGTTTGTTGGGGTTTTTTTTGTTTGTTTTGGGGCTTTTTTGTTTGTTTGTTTGTTTTGTTTTGTTTTCGTGTGTGTGGTGTTAGCCTGGCTCAAAGCTAAGGGGATATAGGGCAGAGGAGATAACTGCACGAAGGTAGTCAGATGATGCTCAGAGCACTGGACGCACCATGACCCACGAATGCTGGGATTTGGTGCTGGTGCGCCCAGGCACAATCCTGACTGACTGGGCTTCTCGGGACTCCATCTGGCCTCCTGTGCAAGGCCAGGTGGAGAAGGATAGTGAGCAGGGGAAGAGAGCTGATATCTGGCATGGTGTGAGGGGCGGACAGAATGGTAAGACCTCCCCATGGCGGTCTCACCAGAAGGGCTCAGACATCCCTTGCCTACGTGTGGGGTTGACAGAGGGCAGACCCATGTCACACAATAAATAGTAACAAAAAGGGGACCAATTCAGAGTAGACGTTAGAAGGCCTATTTCACCAAATAGGGAAAATCAAGTTCTGCCATGCCTGGGCTGCACAAGCGAACAGGTCAGGACCCCATTCCATCCTTCTCCCCAGAGTCCTCTGAGCCAAGGACTAAACGGGGTCCACCTAGCTCCCCTTTTCTTCAAAGGGGATCTGAACCTTGACTTTCTCCTAGCTGAAGTCAGCAGAGACATCCCATGTGATGAGCTGAAGACTCAGGTGAGCTGAGTTCAAGCAGCTTTAACTCCCCAAAGAGACTCAGTTCCTCCCCTACTGAAAGGGGATAATAAGAACCCCCTGCTGGGCCATTAGGTGGATTCAATGAGAGGACATCGGATGATTTACCATTCCTTGTGGGTCATTTTTGGCTTCCCAGCACCTGAAACTTCTAAGTCTATGACCCAGGTCAGAGCAAGCAGACACGTCTGCACGGGATTTCAAATCTCAGAGTGAGGATCCCCGGAAGCAGGGTAAGGGAGGGGTTCGCTTTGTCTGTTCTGACCTGGGCCATCTCATTTCCTAGGGCAACAGTGCCCCATGGCCAGAGGTCCGACCTGGGGTCCAATTTTGGCTGAGGTCTGGCTACTTGCTTCCTTTATTTCCCCAAGCCTTTAGCTTGCCAAGTCTTATTTCCCAGACTTTCTGGAAATTCTGGGGAGTTGCCTCATACTCTTTCATAAATTCCTTCTCTGCTGAGATCAGCTGGAGCCCCTTTCTGCTGCTTGGCGTTCAGGGCCCGGTCTGGCCCAACAGTGGGAAGGACCGGGCACGGCGCCTGGTCAGCAGCAGGTGGGCTGGGTGCGCTCCTTTCCCTGGGAACTGGCCTCCTGTTTGCATGACTTTGCTAGGGCTGCCAGAGCAAAGGACCACAAATTGAGGGGCTTAACACAGCACCCATTCGCTGTCTCACAGCTCGGTCTCCTGACATCTGGCTTGATGTGGCTGACCTCTCTGTTCAGGGGCTCACAAGGCGGTAGGCAAGGTGCTGACAGAGCTGCATTCCTTTCTGGAAGCTCTAGGGAAGAACCCACTTCCGAGCTCATTCGAACTGTTGACAGAACGCAGTTCCTTGCAGCTGTAGGCCTGGGATTCCCATTTCCTTGACCTGTGGCCCCCTCCATCTTCGAGCCAGCCATGGCAGCCACTGAATCCATCTTGTACTTTGCATCTCTGTGGCTTTTCCTTAGCCTTCCTCGACTGCTGGGAAGGGTTCATGTGATCGCCCCAGACCCACTTGGGCGGTCCAGGATCATCTCCCTGTCTTAAGGTCAACTGATTCTCACCTAAATCACATGTCCCGGTTGGAATCTCATAGTGGGGGGGGCCCCCAGTGTGCCCACCATACCCTCTTTCCCAAAGCCCACTTTGCAAGGTGTCAAAGTCCCCTCCTTGCTAAGACTGTTGATGTCAACTAGGAGATGTTTGGAACTGAGGTCCGATCTGTGTTTTCGAAAGACAACTCCCTCCCGAGGCAACGTTGCAGGAAAGAGGGGAGGAGGGGCACAGCAGTTGGGGAAATCAGCTACTGAGAAAGATGAAGGTGGAAACGAAGGTGGTGGCAGTGTGGAGACAGAGAGGGGGATGGGTAGGAGAGGCAGGAAGCAGGACTGGCTCTTCCCAGGTTTCTATCCTGAGCTCAACCAGGGCCATTAAGCAAAATGGGAACCCAACAAGAACCGGGAGCAGGTTCGCTGAGTGGGAAGAAGTGATTTTGATTTGAATGCAAGGAACTGGAGAGGCCTGAAGTATATCAACGTGAAAAATGCCTCCCTGAGCCCTGGGAGGCTGCCGGGGAAACCTGAGAACACCAAAGCTAAAGCAAGAAAGAGTGGAAGCAAATCAGGGAAGGAGGAGGAAGCAGGAGAAAGTGCAGTCTAGGCAGGAAGGAGGGGAGCGGCTCAAACATATGACAACGCTGCGGAGGCAGATGCTGTGGGTGGCCCCCGTGCCAACGACGTAGGACTTGAGGCTCCCATCTGTGGCAGCGCCGTGCATGCAGGCCTATTCCCAGAGCCCTCGGCTCGTCTGCTTCCCTGGGAAGCTGCATCCCAGCACGGGCCTGCGCTCCTGATTTTGTAGGAATAAATGCTGCTTTGGGACTTAATGGCACTCCAGATGGCGCTCCGGGATTCCTGCCCACACGCCTTATGCTTCCCAGGCCCGAGAGTGTTGTCAGCACCTGAATTCTTCTCCATTCCTGCCTACCTTCTCCAAATGCCCTGCACTACAGCCACTTCTTCATCTGGCTCTCCTTTCCCCTTCCTCTCCCTCGGCATGCTTCTGCCCCATGATACAATGCAAAGATCGTGGGCTCTGGAATCTGACAGACCTGGGTTAGTACCTTACCTAACCAGCTATGTGACTTTGAGCAAGTTACTTAACCTTTCTGAGACTGAGCTTCTTCACACACAGGATGGAATCGGTAATACCTGTTTCAACAGGCCTGTGGCAAGTGCCTGCCTCGCACCCTGGCACAAAGCAGAAACCCAGTCAGTGTCAGTCCCCATCCTCCAGTCTAGTGTGCAGACCTGCAGGTCTCTTGGCAGAGGCAAGAAGTTGCAGCCAGAGGCCCCAGGGCCAGAATGACTGGTAGTTGTGAGCTTTAGAGTGAGGGGAATGAGTTGCCGTCTGTCTATGCCACTTCTTATGGATATCATCTTGGACTTGTTATCTATCCAAACTCTCTGAGCCTTGGTCTCAGAAAATGAGCCTCTTGTCTAGAAAATGGGGACAAAAAGAGCCTCTGCCTCTGCTGGGTAGCTCCCGTTTGCCCCTCCAGGTCTACTCTCCACCTTGCACCGGCACTGGGCCCACCTGCTCAAGGTGACCTGTGTCAACTAGGCCAACACATATCCCTGCCTTCTGGCTCCAGCTCAACTGAGGGGCCCGCCAGCAGATCGGAGGAAGGGAGATGAGTGGGCCAAGGTGGTCACTTCCAAGTCTCCCCCCTTCACAATACCGTGCACCAGCTCCAATCCCAGCAAGGACTTGAAACACTTCTGTCCACCGCATCTTGGTATCAGAGTTGCAAGAACAGAACACGACCAAGTACTGGATGGAACGGGGCTTTATGTACACAGAGAAGAGACAGAAAATGTCAGCTTCCATAGTGGGCACGGGTCCCTCGGGGCCAGTAGGTCTCTCCCAGCAGCTGATACCGGGAAATTGGCCTCCATGTACTCCTCTGTGCCCCAGCAAAAGAAAATTGTCCCCTCCCCGTGAATGACAGAGAATAACAGTGGGGTTGGCCAAGTGCCACAGGACACACATGCTTTGGACAGGAGTATCCGTCATGCCTGAAACCAGGGAAGATATTCACACATAAGGTGATAACCTGGCACAGGCTGTATCAGGTCCTTATCTCTCAAGAAGGAAGTGTTTCCGCCCCGAGAAGGCCTGTTTGCCCATGGCCAAGCAGGGCTTGAAAAACTGCATGGGAGACAACATTTGTCCCTGGTCACCTCTGGGCAGCCGCTTCACCTGGTGACACCTCTTGTCAAGGAGGCCTTCCTGACACCGCTGTGTCCTTGGAGCCCAGGACCCACCCCATCCTTGCACCTTCCCCACCACTCTTGGGTACCACGGCTCCCGGGCATCTGCCTACTCCCTACTCATCCCTTTGGAAATTGTCCTTTTATTAAAATCTCCCCAAGTTCTCCTATTTCATGCCAGAACCCTGCTGGTGAGGAATGAATGAATATATGCCAAGGGCTTAGAACATTTGCTGGCACAAACACTGAATAAGTGTTAGCTCTTATGGTGTTATTTCATCAGGTTTTCATGAAAAGTCAATAAGATCCCTTTTATAAAGTGCTCAGTAGCATGTCTGAGGCAGAGGAAGACCCCAATTAATGATGGTTCCAGGAGAGCACTTACTGCTCCTGTTTTGACAAAGGAGAGGGAATGACCTTCCTCATCCACAGGAGGGAATATTTTTAAGAGGGGCACATCTTGGCCTTCTCTTTATTCCTCTCTCCTATGGTGCACCATGATTATCTGGCCGGTAAGACCAGAAAAGGGGCATAGGGCAAGCTCACTCCATTTTGCGTGACTCTTGGGCTCACCACCTACCCACAGGAATTCCAGTTCCTTCCATTGGTCCCAGGGGATTCACACTGCACGGCAGAGGCTGGGTTCATCCAGCCTCTCTCCCTCTCACGGCTTTACTTGAAAAGAGAAAGAGCAGTAAAGTCCCATATGGCCTGGGGTCCAAGCCATAGTCTCTAATTTTGCTTTATCAGGAATAAAGCGAATAATAAAGCTAACACCTGGGTTGGTTTCTCACTAGACTCAGAGCCTAGAGCAGAAAATGTGAAGATGACTCATTACCTTATCAATCTTGAAGGGGAGTTGATTTTGCCTCATGTTTATTAGGATGATTCCACTAAAAGGTGATTTGCAAGCAAGAAAGAATCAGCGTTTGCCATGTGGGCTTCGTGGGGAGATTGACCACATAGGTCCACTTTTCAAAGCTTGTCCAACCTGGGTCTTCTATGCAGCATACTTGGTGGTTTTGTAGTTGAGTCTGAAGATGGTGTGAGCTCAAACTTAACCTTCACTATGGGTATTTGTCATCTGAGCTGGTTCCTAACATTTTTAAGGCATGTCCTACATCCAAAGAAGTCCCCATCTTATGAGGTGTGATGCAAGGTAGAGGTTACCATAGAAACCAGATGGTCACTTCCCTTGCCTCCAGAGTGCAGGCATGACACCCAGACCCCACCAATTAGGCAAATCTGTGCTTACCTTTGACCCAGAGGGAAACCCCACAGGGCGTCTATTCCAGGAAGGGTGGTGGCGACGACCTCCAATTTTCAGAGGCAGCCACGGCGACAAATACTATTATTAGTGGCCTGTCCCCAGCATCACCCTGTCAGATGTCAGCAGTGCAGGGGACAATGTCTGTGACCACGGGGGCTGGCTGGGGATCAAGGAAGGGCTCTCCAGCTGGTAAGTTCTACAAGAGAATTCGGGCTCTGCCCCTGTAGGCTCAAAGTCTGGCCCTCCTGAGGGTTCTCTGTTTACTGGATAGCCTTTGATAATTTCCATTTCTGCAAAAAAAGAACCAGAACTGTGTCTGCAGTGTCTGATGCTGAAAACTCGGACTGGGAGAGTCACTGAAGTGACAGCGCCTGGGACCACGAGCAACGAACGTAGGGGCAGAGGGCAAGTTATCTTCACCACCACTGTACGACTGACAAGTCTCTTCTGGCTTTTTAGTCCATATTATGCTGAGAAACTGTACCAGTCAAGAATCCTTTGGTTGCAAGTGACAGAAACCCAAACCAGACGAATTGAGTGAAAGGAAACAAAACAAAGGGCTAAGTCTCACAATTGCCAAGTCTTGGGTTAGTGTTTGCTTTGGGGACAGCCGGACCCAGAAGTTCGAGTGAAGCTGGGGCACACCTTTAATTTACCTTCTAGTTCTGTTTTGTTCTCTCTTGGCTTCTTTCTCAGGCCAGCTTTCTTTTCACCTGGTGATAAAACCAGCCGCCATTCGTGTCTCTAGGTTTATACCATTCTCAGGGCAATTCCAGAAAGAAAAGACAGAAGGAAAAGAACACAATCCCCTCGCCCCCGACATCCACACCTAATCACCCAAGGGGCACCAGTTGGCCCTGTTCGGGTTTTGGAGTGAATCCGGACCAGTCGTTGGGACCAGGAGAAAAAGAAATCTGACTAGTTAGGGCAGGCGAAGAGCTCATTCCTACAAGGTAGAAGGTAGTTATGGGCAGGAGATATCCCACTGGAGCCATCCTGCATTGGGAGGGGCAGGTTCCCAAAAGAAGTGGTGCAGAACCAACCAAGAGAGCAGGTTTCTACTATGGAACTGTAAGTGATGGCGTTATTCAATTAGAGCTACTAGAATGGAAACTGTAAATGTTCTCCTTCTAAGATTAATACCTCTCTCTTTCTCCTCTCTCTCTGTTTCTGTCTCTCCCTCTCCTTCATTCTCTGTCTCCATCCCTCTCTCTCTCCCTCCCTCTGTCAGACTCTCTGCCTGCCTCCTGCCCCACCCCCCCCAATCCCCATCTCACATGCACAGACCACAAGGACGAGGTTTCAAACAGCCCCTGTAGCACTAACAGGGAAATGGCTGTGAGGAGCAATCCCAGTATTACTCGGGAGACAGAGCTAAAGTCTCTGGTTACATCAAGAGGAAAAGGAAAATCACGAACTGAAGGATAAACTTGCAAATTGTAAGGACCGTGATTGGCGGGCAGAGAAAACCTCCTCGTTCTCCAATAGACCATCATCTCAGGAAGCCTTCAGGACATAATCTGCTACTTTGACATGAATAAAGTGAGAAGAAGCGGGCTGTGCTGCCCCAGGAGAGGCTGAAAGAGAAAAACGAAGCTCACTTCTGGTGTCCCTTTCTGTCCCCGTCCGAACTGAACTTGAAGCACCGCCATGAGCCAAGGATCATATTCTTGAAAAATCTGCCAGACATTCCTGCCATTGCAGCTTTATTGAATTATTATGGAGTGCAGGCTGAGAAAGATAAATCACGGAGAAGCAAAACACAGAAGCGCGTTTATTTCATTAGCCCACGTAGCCTCCATCTGAGGCCTGCCAGTGCCTCTCTTAGAAACAGCCTTGCAACCTCACCCTGTAAATACACCGTATTTTGATCGCCAGCGGCAGCAAGCCTGGGGCTTGGCTATCGCTTTGTTCCTGCTTCTCCTTGAAAGTACTTTCTGCCCAATTTAGTTGCGTAGATGGAGCACAGAGCTTTAAGATGAGAACATCTTTGTGTCCTTTTGTCATCTCTTGGTCTCCCGGGCAGTCATTGGCCAGTCCTGCTTTTCACTTCCATGCCAACCCACCAGCCACGCAGGGGAAGAACTCGTTCCCAAGATGGGTCACAAACATCTGGAGGACATGCAAGAGCCCGGATGACCTTCGGCACAAAACGCAGTGCTTTGTAGAGGGGCTTCCCGTGCAATCGGCTTCATGGATGGCCGGGGTAATGAAGGCAGAGATGGTCTGGTCAAAGCAAGCGACTTTGCATGCCAAGATGACTTAGCGGAATGAGAATGGGAAGCCCCGGAGTCAGATGGACTGAGTTCAGATTCGGGCCATGCACTTACCAGCTGCGTGACTTGAGCCCATGACTTTCCTCCTCCAAGCTTCCATTTCCTCAGTGGTATTAAGTTCACTTCCAGGGAATATTGAGAGGTGGCTACGGAGGACAAGAGGAGTATGTTGAAGCACCGGGGCTGTAACCTACAAAACACCCCTCTCCTTTATCGCCTGTTATGACCCCCAGACCAAAGAAGGCGAGAGTCAAATTCCGAGGCAGCTTAGTGTGAGGCAAAATCACTGTCTCTGTCTCCTTTCTCATGAGCATTCTCTTGCCTTCACATCCTCTCCTGTTGCCCCAGGGGCCTGTGCTGTTCTCCGTTCTTACTCCCAGTTCACACTTAATAAACATCTCCCGAAACATCAACGGCTGCCTAAGGTTTAGCTGACAATGGCTTCATGTGTGATTCATCCCAGCGGTACTGGTATTTATTTTGATAGGGAAAGAGGCCCTAACTTCTCTCCTTAACCACTCAGAAGCTCCCCCAGAGTCCAGGGAGATATCCCTAAAATGTCACCACCCGGGCCCTTCCCACAAGATCACATTGAAGGTTTGGGAGAGTGAGCAAAGAGAGGGGAAAGATAGCAAAAGAAAACCTTTAGGAGTTTCTTCTTCTTTCCCAATGTGAAGAGAAGCCTAGTGCCTGGAACGTAGTCGGTGTTTCACAGATAACTGTGAATGGGGGGCGCCTGGGTGGCTCAGCTGTTAACCTCTGCCTTTGGTTCAGGTCATGATCCCCGAGGTCCTGGAATGGAGCCCTGTATCAGGCTTCCTGCTAAGTGATGAAGCCTGCTTCTTCTTCTCCCACTCCCCCTGCTTGTGTTTCCTCTCTCACTGTGTCTCCCTCTCTGTCAAGTAAATAAATAAATAAATCTTTTTAAAAAAGTGAATAGATAAATAAATGATAGAATTAGTGAATGAGTCAGTAAATAAAGGAAGAGTTGCCCCATACTTTTTCTACTCATTCCCAAGGAAAAAAATAAATGAAATCTCACTTTAGCAGGGTACCTCTGAGAAGTAGCCCAACTATAAGAGCACATTCCCCAGCTAATCCTTTTTACTGAAATTAACAGCAAGCGGAATACCCAATTTACGTTTCACTGATTGGTTTTTTTACCTGACTTCTTTCTGGTCGTGATTGGGCAAATGGCTTAATTTCAACTTTTACTTCTATCCATGAAGGAGAAATTCATATGAAATGCCCCTTGCTCCCATTGTAAATACAAAATATAAGACAGAACAGATTATATGGAACAATTGCTGTTTCAGGCAACAAGCAATATCGAACTACGACCCTCAATAGAGAGGAGAAAATAAGGTAAACCCTCCAGTTGCACCAGCTTAACCTGGGGGGGGGCAGTTTCTGGTGAAAATCTTCTCACCAGAGGGAGGAACCGAAACAGATCATGGAGGCCAAGGGCAGCCAGATTTGGGGGCACAGAGCACTGGAAAGGAGGGCACAATGCAATCAAAGAGCTCCAGAAATCTGCATAGGGACACTCTGAGCCTTTAGCTAAATACTAATCTGCTCATGTATAAGAAGAAAACCCATGAAGCTGCGCAAAGAAAGAGATCAGAAAAGAGAGAGAGATCAATCACTGGGGAGCAGCAAGCTGAATAATTCTCAGAGCTCACCCAGGGCTGGAAATATTCAAGTTCCTACCAGTTAGAGTACAAAGACATTGCTGAATGCATATGTATACCAAATGGAACTTTTAGGGATGGAAAACACAATATATGAAATACAATTTCACTGGATGGAATTAAGAGCATATTAAACACTACCAAAGAAAAGATCAGTGAATTTGAAGACAGACCAAAAAAAAAAAAAAATCTAAAACAAAGCACAAAGAGAAAAAAAGACTAATTAATCAACAGCCTTATTGTCAAAATTATCAACAATATTAAGTGGTCTAACATGTATGTAACTGGAGTTCCAGAAGGAGAAGAATAAATATTAAAAGTATTTGAATACACAATGACAATTTTAAAATTCAAATTTTGGTGAAATCTATACACTTAAAAATGTAAGAAGGTCAGTGAACCCAAAGAAGGATAAACACACACACAAAAAAACACATCAAGGGAAAAAAATAATCAAATTGCCAAAGAAAAAAATGATAAATAGAAAGTATTAGTATAAAAAAATGTTACACACAGAGAACAAAGAGGAAAATTATCAGGGACTTCTAACCAGATACTACCTGAACCAGAACATAGTCCAGTGGTAACTTCGAGGAACAAGAGAGATAAAAGTTATCACCTAAGGTGTTATAACCAGAGAAAATATCTTTCCAAAATGAAGTCAAAACAAAACTTTTTATTTCAAACAAAGAAAAGCTGAGAGAGGTTGTCACCAGCTGACCTTTACTACAAGAAAATGTTAATGAAAGTTCTCCATGAAGTAGAAGAATGACACCAAAGGGCAGCTTAGAGCACAGAGGACTGAAAACACAGCAAACATACAGTTATGCATAAATATGAAAAATATTATCTGGTTTTCAATTTTTTTTAAAGAAAGGTGAATTTTTAAAAAGATTTTATTTATTTATTTATGAGAAAGAAAGAGCACGAGTAGAGGGAGAGGCAGGCAGAGGGAGAAGAAGGCTCCCCGCTGAGCAAGGAGCCCAATTTGGGGTTTGATTCCAGAGATCATGGCCTAAGCAGAAGATGGATGCTTAACCAACTGAGCCACCCAGGCCTTCCTGGTTTTCAACTTTTAAGATAATTCAATTTTTCTCTTATTTGTTTAAAAGACCATCTAAAGGTCATTTAAAAACAAAATGGCAATAATGTATAGTCTTCTCAACAAATTGCGCTCCAACAACTAAAGATTTGTATGTAAAAAAAATGAAACTCAACTTTTTTCCCACATGGCAAACAAAAGTCACTTCAAGTGGATCATACACCTAAGTGTAAAAAATTAAATGTAAAGCTACTAGAAGAAAACAGAGGAAATCAGTACAATATGAGTGTAGGCAAAAATTTCTTAGGACATGAAAAACACAACCATTAAGTATTTGATGAAATGGATTTTGTCAAGACTCAAAATATGTGCTTTTCAAATCACTCTGTCAAGAAATAAAAAGACAAACCCCACAAAATGGGGAAAAAATATTTGCAAATATATGTCTCACCAAAGCCTCTGTCTAAAATATATAAAGAACTCTCACAATGTGAGATAATATGATATGAAGCAGAGGGTGGACAAACTGGGAAGAAGCACTAGAAAGACTCTTGGATGGTGAAAATGTCCTAGATCTTCACTGTGGTGGTGGTCGCAGGCACAAACTCCCCCAAAACAAACTCATGTATATTTTATTATATGCAAATTGTGCCTCAATAAGGTTTATTTTTAAAAAGACACCTTTTTCATAATTATGCAGATAATGGAATGATAGCCCCTAGACCTCTAAGTTGTAGTGATGAAGAGAGAAGGAAAAGGCGTGCAAAATACAGTAAACGCCAGGATAGAAAGTGAGTTCTTTTTCCCATCCAAAATGATCTCTCAGGAAAGAGATGGTCGCTCATTTCCACTGGCATTTCCACTATCCCAGATTTGGACTGCATTGCCCTGTCCCTCTTCAAAGACGGGATACGTCTGTGTGACTTGCGCGGTCCCATGAGACGGAGCCCCACACCATGCTATCACTTCCAGTGGAAATGTGAAATCCAGGATGCATTTCCCCCACACTCCCTTTGCACTGGTGCACTGGACATAGAAGCACATTTCCAGATGCTCTCTCATTAGCTCCAACTTAGCCCCATGGGCAGCATCATCCCATGATTCCGGATCCCAAAAGGATCTGAGTATGTGTTTATGAGTTGCTTCTCTGAAAAGGGGAGTCAATGTTTCCCAAGCATCCATGACTTTCCTTTATCACCATGGTGCCCAGATTTACATGTTTATGAGAAGCCATCTCAGCAGCTTCTACTGCCAGGAATCATCTGTACCTCATAGGGACGGAACCCACAAGCACAGGCTCTTAGTTGCTGACCAGCAGGCCTGGTTCAGAGGTCTGCATCTGGCCTTCTGCTCTGCACACATTCTTCTGTCTGGGCGCCAAAGCCCACTAGCTGAAGCTTCTGGAATACTCCAGAAACATCAGATGTTTCTCAGCTTCAGTGATTCATGAATTCCTATTTGAAGGACTTTCTCAGGGTAGCTATATATTTGGAGCCCCTTTTCTCCAGCTGACTCAAAAATGAGCTCTTCTCCACCCTTGGTTTCATCTGACAATGAAGTGTTCCTCTGGAAATTGGATTTGAGGCCATGCCTGTATCATCCTCCTGCTCTTGGCTCTGAAGACGTGGCAATATTCTGTTTTTGTGGTGGAAGTTGTTGCAATGCCGGATGCCAGGCGGCCCTGTGTTTCCATATGGCTCCAGAGCAGTAGACTGGCTATGATCTCTATGCTTTGAACTCTCAGAAGTGGGGCTTCCCTGAGGCCCATCAGCACAGGAAAGACTGTATAGAGCACAGTTAGGTGTATGTAAGTACACAACTTTGGACAGAAGAAACCCAGCCACTGAAGCCCTACTGCCCCACAGCATGTGCTCAGGATGGAGAAAGACTCATTCCTCCATCCCATTTCACTCTAGAGGAGTTAAGAAACCTGAACCAACTCTATTCATTTTATCTACCAAGACTGAATCTTCTAGAACCTGATACCATATTTGTTTGGACAGTGAATTGACTTGGATAAATGTCATTATCCCTGATGGTGTCCACAGCTCCTGCAGGAAAATGTCATTTCCATGGACAAGGATGGTGACAAGATGGGGCTTAGGATCAAGGAGTCTGACTTAAGGATTATTCCAGGGGCACAATGGAGCAGTTAAGAGCTTGGGCTCAGAAGCTGGTCTGTCAGGCTTGTATTTGAATCCAGCTCCACATTTAATAGTTGGATGACTTCAGCAAGATACTGCACATTCCCAACACTGTTTCCTCACCTGTAAAAATGGAGACCAGAGAATATTAAGACATGAAAGGAGCATTAGAAGAGAGGATGCATGTAAAGGGTAAGCCCACTATCTGCAGCTCAGTAAACGCTCAGGTAATATCTGTTGATATTATGCTGCCCTTCCCTGTGGGAAGCAGAGAGAAGCTATCTGACTCCACTATATTTTCCACTTTTTAAGTCCCAGGAAGTCTTCCCAGGAAGTCAGGTTGGTGTCAGGGGATTGAGTTGTGGCCAGTGGGAGGAGGGTACACGTGATGTGCCCACATTCAAGTCCGACCCTTGAAAGGTCCTCGCTTGTGCTCTCTCTATCCCTCATTTGCACAGCTAAAAACAGAGGACCCCAAGATGGCAGACCCACAGGATGAAGGAAGCTCATATCCCTGCGGGCCTGAGCAGAGAAGACATGACAAAGAGAGCTCCCCAATGCAAGCTAGTCTTGGTGATAGTAAGAAATACTCATTTATCACATTGAGCCACTGCCATTTCAGGGCTTGTTATTTTAGCAAGCTTGTTACTTTAACAAGGAGCCTATCCAGACTAATACACACATGAAAACTAGCACAGGGAGTGGATGGGGAACCCAGCAGTTCAAGATACAATGCATCTTCCCCGTCAGGTGGAGATGAACACCATAAATTTTTCATCACTAGAACAGTAATTGGCACGATGTTTTAAAAATTGATTGCTCGTTTTCCCCACAAGCCCCCACTGGAACCAGACAGTTGTGACAGCTTGGGGCAGGTTTTGTGACACGAAAACCTTAGTCTGCATTTTCTGGTCTTCATAGAGCAACCACAGCTACTCCACTTTCATACCCCAAGCTTTGCACGATTCTGTGGATTAAAAACATCTTCTCCATAAATTTCAATAAATTGTCAGTGAATTTCTGCTGTGGAAACATATTCTTATTTAAAATTGCATGTCATGGCATGTACTTCATCTGGGGACCACCTGTCAAAGGAAGCGGTCATTGTAATTAAGGGTACACGAAGTCCTAAATGATCATAGCCAGTCCACATGAGAACTTGGCCACATATGTTTAGCAAAATACCACCTTCCCTTGAACCGTGGTTGCCCTATGCCAATGGGCCTACAAATTAACCCTATAAAGCTCTGTTTTGAAGACCCCAGGGCCTTTGCATATACAGTTCCCTTTGCCTGGAATACTCACTCTTCATACAGCCAGTTCTTCAAATCTCTGCCCAAATGTCACCTCTCCAGAGATGGCTACCCTGACTACTCTTGCTCTAAGAGGTACCTTCTCCCTCAATTCTCTATCTCTGCACCCTATCCATTTCCTTCATATCACTTACTATAATCTGTAATTTGGGGAGAGGGGTTATTAGTTTGTTTATTGTCCATTTTCTCACTAGATCTAAGTAACCATGAAATCTACCTTATTTCTAAAATTCAAGGTGTATGAGCTAATAAAAACCTTTTAGTGTTTAAACCAGTTTCAGCTGGATCTTCTCATATTATTACAATAAATTTGACAACTAAAATCTTCTTAACAAATGTATTTGCTTTCTATAGTTTTATATTGTTGTCTTCCCTGACACTATCAGTATAAATTAGAAATCCTCTAATGTCAGAGCACCTGGATGGCTCAGTCCATCAAACATCTGACCCTTGATCTCAGCTCAGACCTTAATCTCAGGATCATGAGTTCAAGCCCCATATTGGATTCCACTGCAGAGCATGAAGCCTACTTAAAAAAAGAAAGAAAGAAAGAAAGAAAGAAAGGGAAAGAAACGAAAAAAAAATTTGCTATGTGTCAAGCCCTGTATTAGGTACTTTATTTTATTTAATTTTCACAATAACTCTGAAAGCCAGGGATTATTTTTTTAAGATTTTATTTATTTATTTGACAGACCGAGATCACAAGTAGGCAGAGAGGCAGGCAAGAGAGAGAGAGGAGGAAGCAAGCTCCCCGCTGAGCAGAGAGCCCAATGCGGGGCTCAATCCCAAGACCCTGAGATCATGACCTGAGCTGAAGGCAGAGGCTTTAACCCACTGAGCCACCAGGCTTCCCTGAAAGTCAGGGATTATTTAATGCTATTTTATAGGTGAGGAAATTGAGACCCAAAAGGTGTAACTTTATTTCGTTAGCTCTGCCTCCCTTCTTTTGGATGAGCTGCCTCCGCGGACTTCCTGCGATTCTGAAGGCGCTGTCATTCAGGTATGCCAGGAGGGTGGGCACATGATCCAGGCAGGCCAATCAGAGCATCTCTCCATGTGGCCCCTACGATGAGGCAAGAACAAGACATGTGACCCCCAGCAAAGCCAATCATACTCTTTCCTTGGCATGTAAATGCTGGAATAGTGAGCATCCCTCCCTGACTCCAGGATCACACGCTAAATAGACCTTGTAACACTGCTACTGCCAGAAGCTGTCTTGCTGCCATGTGGAGAGACCCTGCCTAAGAATGAAACCCAGATCCAGGGAGAGTGGGTGCAAAACAGGGCCTTGGCATCTCTTGAAGCCTGGATCTAGCCGTGCCTGAGACAGACCTTTAGACTTCACAGTTACATGAAGCAGTAAATTTATCTTGTTACTTAACATGGTCTGAGCTGGGTTTCTGCTACTTGCCACTGAATAAAGATAAAGTGAGCACCCTGTAGCAGCTCCATAAATACTCTTCTCTCAGTCTTCCTCCTTAAAATGACTTCTCATTGGCCTCACCAACCTATCAGCTAGCAGGTACGCCATGCCAATCCAGCTGCTCCTATTACCTCCCTAATCTTTATATGTCAGTGGATGTTGCTCTGTAACAAAAGAATTATGGACTCCCATTCATAATGAGCTTTACACTCAAGGCATCTTCATAGAAGTTCTCTTTATGTTCTTCATAGAAGAACTTCATAGAAGTTCTTCTTTATGATAAAGGTAGCAATCCATGTACCCATCAGACAGATGAGAAAACAGAGGCACAGAGACACAGAGTAGTTTGCTTCATTAGCAATCAGCAAGTCCAAGTTGGAATTGAGATTCCTCCCATGGCAGTTCAGCTGCAGAGGCATGGACAGAGAGGTCCTAATTCAGCAGGCTGCCTCATAAACATCCACTCCCCAGCCCTCCACCTTATCAGGTACCAGGCCATTTTAGCCAAATAGGCTCCATCAGGTTGGGTTGCCAGGTAAAATACAGGAAGCCCAGTTAAACCTGAATTTCAGATAAATAATTTTTTTTTTAGCATACGCATGCATGAAACGTACTTATAATAAAAAATCATCTATTGCTTAACTGGATGCCCTGTGGTTTTATCGGCTAAATGTGACAAGGTGTATCAGATGTTCTCCCAGTAGACCAGATAAGGGGTGTAAGTTGCAATTTCTTTGCAAAGTCAGACTTCTTGCAAGGATCCCCAAACACTGCTATTCAGCATAGAGCATGACTCTGTTTGATACTACAGTAGGGTTTGATGTCATTTGCTATTGTGACTGGGATCCAGTCTTAGCCTATTATTCATTCCTCTAAGAGCTACCTAGAGGGTCTGTTCGTGCAAGGAAATGGTAAAATGGGACTCAAGATGTCATTTTATCAGAGGCAGAGCAGTGGCTTTTCCCATTGGGAAATACGGCCCATTGATCTTGACCCTGAGCAATCAGATTAGTAGTCTGGCTGCCCTGAGAACATAGGGGGTTATTGAAGAAAGGCCAGGCAGAGGGAGCTGAGCCAGGAGGAGGAGGAGAGAGCAGGATTGGGTGTTAACCTTTCATGCTGTCTCTAGTCCAGTTTGAAGAAACCCATTCCATCGTCTCTTTTGGAACCAGAACTGAGAACATGTAAATTTGGAAGCTGTGGGGTAAACCAAGGTGGGTCATAAAATCAAGGAGAAAGCTAGGCTACAAGAGGAGGAGGAGAAGAAAGCCAGTGTGCAAAGAGGAGCAGAAAAAAAATAGTTCTCTCGGCTCTGCCTTCTCCAGTTCTGGTTCCAGCTGCACCGCTGGCTGCATTTTTTTTTTCCAAAAACTTCAAATAAATTCCCCCTTTGTGTATAAACTAGCTTCGGTGGGTTTCTGCTACATATATGCATTCTGTCACTTACTTCATTAAGTAAGAGGAAATCAACCAAATAAAGAAGCAAGATCCCAGTTCAGTTCAGTTCATTGCAATTTATTTAATTTAAAAATAAAAATGGAAACAAACAAACAAAAAAAAGAAAAATAAAACAAAAGTCAATTTCCAATGAAAATACAAACACTTTGGGTTGTTATCCAGCTTTTTTCCCCCTGTAGGCTATTCTGGGCTCAAACCAATCAAATGAACAAAAACCAATTTTGACTGGAGCCATAAAGCATGTTGCACCAATTAAATTACACCAATATATTATTATAATACCTTTGAAATGCCTTTCAGACCAATAAATAAAAAAAGACAAATTCAAATAAAAAAAGTCAACTTTTTATTACCAAAACAAAAAAAATAGAAATTAAATAAAAGTCACAACACGGATTAAAAAAAAAAAAATGTGCAGTCAAGTTTCTCTCTCTCTCTCTCTCTCTTTTTTGTTTTTTTTTCTTCTAGGAATGATACCATGCCAGTAAATCCCTACAGAACATTTCCAGTTTGGCAAAAAGCAGTCAGTTGATCATTCACATTTGTACTCAAGACAGCAGGCCAGGGCAACACTCCCCTGAATTTCCCCCTGAAAAGTGCACCCCATCATCTGAAGAAGCAGCACCTTTTAACAGGGATGAAAAGTCAGGGAGCACTTAGCATTTTCATTTCGCCTATGGTCTTGAAGCACTTCCTGAAAACTGATCATGCCTTAAAATTTACCTGTAAAAAGAAGTATAATTCTACTCCTTTGGCAAATGTGTAAACTAAGACATGGAAAGGCCAACAGAGGCCAGGAAAGGACCAGGAGAGCTGACATGGAATCTTCCGCTTGGTCCACCAGGTCATAAAAGTGTCTCTCACTTGTAATTCCATGGAAATGAATCACGCATGACTTCCTTGTTCAGGGACTGGCTGGTAGGGATGATAGGACTTAATCAGGAAGCAGGGAGCTGCATGTCAGGGCTTTTCTATTCCAGGTTTTTCCTTGAAAGGACAGAGTCAACACAGCATGTAGAATCAGAAGATGTTAGCAGAATGTCATAAGCAGGCAGGGGGCCTGAGAGACAGGCTACCCCACCCCTCCAGTCCTCATTAAAGGGAAAACTTAGCCGCCCAAACACTGCAAGTGTCTCAAGCCACCAGCTAATTAGCAGCACACCAGGACTCAACTCTGACCCTCTGCCTCTGAGTAGAGGACTGTCTTTGTCACAGTCCACGGACTGGGTTGATGGACAAAAGAGAACATGCATGGGGGGGGGGTTGGGGGAAAGGTGAGAAGTAGAATGATTTTCCTTAATAGTGTCATTGTAGAAGGATGGAAAATACTAAATGGACACAATCACTTGGCAAAAGGAAAAAATGTCTCACCAAGTAGGTAGGTGTTATACCTTAGGCATATTGACAGCAACCAACGAGGCCAGCTGCCATGCATGCGGGACCAGCAGTGTGGCCATACGGGCTGTCCAGAACAGATTACACAAAATGAGACAAGGAATGGGAAGTTTGGAAACTGCAGGATGCCCTCCACGCACCCACACTTCCCACACACACAATTGGCTATCTACAGATTTTTTTTTTCCCTTTGAACCTATACTGGAGCTCAGGAAGGAGGTATAATTGAATGAAAGAAACCAGAGAAGCTTCCCATAACACACCACCCAGGTGGACCTGAAGGCATGCACAAGCCACAACCCCAGAGCTGGTGGCAAGGGGAGAAATGGAGCCATCTTCTTAGGGCAGTTTTACTCCCATGAATGTTCTCAGTGCCTTACGGTGAATTCTTTTGCATTCTCCCTATAAACTACTATCTGTTGGTTTTCCAAAAAATACCCCCCAGACTCCTTGTATATCTTTGTGGCCAGTAGAGGCTGACCATCCTGAAACAAGGCTTCCCATTTGCACAGCCAGTAGGATCTGAAGTCATCTCAAATTCCCCTATGAGACATTACTTCCAAACCCAGTATCTGAAGATGTCCCATTGCGGGACTGACATCTTATCACCTCTCTGGGTGTCTAGATGTTAAATACCTAGTTATATTACTTTTTATGATAAGAGTCTTGCTATACGTCTTTCCTGCCTCCTCCAGAACCATCTGGATGGCTTCTTGGGAAATGTTCCCTCTTCTATATGCTTCCTCCCAACCCACTCTGCTCTTTCAACACTTTATTTATTTGAATGGGTGGAACTTTCTTTTCCCCCAAAGTCTAGGACTTCAAACCCATGACAGAATCCCCAGATACAAGGGGACCACCTTATGCCTACCTTTCTTTTCCTCATCCAAATATCCCACCTACACACTAACTCCCTAGAAGCAAACTCGCCCGCCTCTGCGGATTCTACACTTGGTGGATGGGGAAACCATTTGCTAGTAGTAAACAGGGTAAATCGTTGAGCCAGTTACTCCTTTGGAGACTGTGGACAGCATCACATCCAATTCATGAAGGTGAGAACCCAAGAGGCAGCATTCCAGTTAATAATGAGATGTTAAAGAAATCGACAAATTGCCCTCCTGCTGTTGTGGACCAATTTCCATTCATCTGCCCAAAGACCTCAGAGGGGTCCCAAGTTCTGTTACACACCAGAGTTTTGATCTCTGACATCATCCTCCTTCTCCCTGTCCACCCTTGGGAGGTTGTGCTAAAGAGCAAGGCAGACATTGGGAAAGAAGTGGGAGACAGCAAGAAGCCCAAAAATCACCACGGGCTGACTCTTAAGTCCTTAACGGTGTTCAGAGCATTCTCTCTCTGCCCAAGGCCCTGTCTCCCATTCCAGATAGAGGAACAAATTAACAAAGGCCCCACCAGAGGCATGAAAGACAAGCATAGATCCCACAGGATGCCTCGACCCAACACTTTCAGGGCTTAGCCATGTCAGAGATGGCAACCACATGGCATGTATGTTACTGCTCCCCTTCCCATTCCCAAGGCAGCCATTGCTATTCAATCACAGCACTCCTTCCCATGTGCCTAGGGTACTGGCACCAGCACACCCAGCAGCCACTGTCAATCGATCACCGATTCAGGTTCAGGTGGCTGAAATCTACTTGCCAACCCCATGCAGTCAGACCAAGCCTGTTCACGTGAGGAGGGAAGAAGCAAGGTCTGAGCTCACCCCAGGCAGATGGCCCCAGTCTCTCTTGCCCTTCATCCAGGAGTATTTGGACAAGTTTTAGGTATATGTTCCCTCTCCCAAATGCTTCCCCCCGCCCCTTAGTGCTGGCCAACACCACCTCGCCTGGACAGTTGGTCCTCTAGGAAGTGCCACAAAGTAAATGCCAATTAGGACCTAAAATCTGACTGGCAGTGGGCAGGACTGGCAGACAGCCCACTTCTCCCTTTCAGGTGCTGGCTCAAGGCTGCAAACTGGGCCAACCAAGACAGCACCGATCCTTCTTCAGTCTAGTGTCACGGCCAGCAAAGAGGTAACCAGCTCACTAGCACGAGTCATCGCTCCCACAGCTCCCCCAAACCCACCCACCACCCACCCCACACCCTGGGGAACTAGTTAAGCTTGCTGCAGATCTCCAGAGCTTTCTTGTAGACCTGAGTCACATCGTCCATGTCCATGAGGAGGGAGAAGCTGCTGTCTCCCAGCCGGTTCCGGTACCGCTTCAGGTACTGGGGTTGGGGCCGGTTCTGGAGCCCCTCAAAGTCCTGGATCTGGAGAAAGTTCTCAGCAGAGACGCAGCTACGGATACGCTGGCAGGCAGGGCGATTCTCCTGCAAATCGAGCAAGTCAAAGGAGTCGCTGGACAGGACGCTGTCGTCACTGATGACGCTGGAGGGCCGGCTATAGCTCCGGGAGAGGCCCTCGGCGGGGACGCCGGGCTCCAGCAAGGATTCCAGTGTGGGCATTTCAGGGCTGGCGAGGGCCGGGTCCGTGGTCCCTGCTGAGTACTTGCTGCTGTGTTTCAAGATGCCCTTCCTGCGGCAGGAGAGGCCATGGGACGTCCCCCTGGCAGGGTCCGGGGGTCTGGGGGAAGGCAGGCCGCTGCCCAGCCCGTCGTTCCCGTCCAACAGCTCCGAAGACTCACTGCGCTCCGGGGACGAGTAGTAACCCGACTCTCTCTGCTGGGTCTTCTTCAAGATGCCCTTCTTGGGCATCGTGGCCGACTGCTTGGGGCTGAACTTGCCCGGCACCTCCGCCTCGGGGGAGCTTGGGAGAGGCACGGCGGTCCGGCCCAAGTCGGGCTCCATCTTGAAAGCAGAGGGTAAGGCAGGGCTCACGACGCCCTCGATGAAGCCGGTGCTGTGGGAGCGGTGTTCACTGTTGCTCCGTTTCTTCAGGATCCCTTTGGGCCTCTTGGAACTCAGCTTGGATGGGCTCTCGGGCACCGAGTCCTGGCCGGACTGGGCAAAATCGTTCTCTTTCTTGGACTTCTTCAGGGACCGCTGCCGTTCCAGCATGACCTCGGAGGCCCCAGGCTTGGCCAGGCCCTTGATCTTGGCCTCGGCCTCGGCCTGCAGCCCAGTGGAACGGTGGTGCCAGTCGATGATGCGAGCCAAGAGCGGCGACTCAGAGTTGGGGAGCGCATCGCAGTCACAGACGCTGCTCTTGTAGCCCCAGTTCACCCACCAGTGGTTGGCGATGTCCTCGATGGTGGCCCGGCGATCGGGGTTCACCATCAGCATCCACCGAATGAGGCCTCGGGCATCTGTGGCACGAGAGAAAGAGAATGATGCATCATGGGAGCCTTTGGCCTTAATGGGGCTGACGCTGCGGGCTTGGGGCGACATGCTCATGCAGGCAGGAGACCTGGTCCTGCCACCCCAGGGAACAGGAGCCAAAGTCTTCCAGACGGTCCCCGGAAAGCATCATCGGGACATGGAACCACAGGCTAGGGCATGGTCACACTCTGGCATGTTTTTCCATGCAAAGGAATGTCCTAGAACTACCAAGCTCTCCGTCAACTCAGATCTTCACTAAATGGGGAAGGCCAGGTAACTGGAACAGATTCCAGACCTGACCCCAAGCAGGGCCCCACCGTTTCTTCAGTGGATATCATTTTACCAAAAGGGAAAACAGGGGGAGATGACCTTGGCTTTTCTGTAGTCCTGTAAGGTGGTCTTGTATGACCACGCAGTGCTCAAGATCATGGGGAAAGTGTGTCGGCATGAAAAGGACATCTAGGGCTGAGACGGTGAGAGCAAAGCTCCTTGTCAAAGAGGGAGAACGAGAAGGATGGCACGTGTGGGCAGTGTGAGGCACCATCCCCAAGGCTGGCCTGACCCTGGGCCTTGGCCAGGTCCTGAAACCCACGCCCAGTGAGCTCACCTCCTCTCCCTCTCTGACATAAGCCGCAGCCTACCGAGCTGTCAGCTCACACAGCTCATCTAGACCTGCTATCTGCTTACAGCCTGGCTGAGACATTCCATGCGCACGTTTTTGCTGCCAGAGAACTAGGGGAAAGCCCCGAAGGGATGTTGAGGAGGCCACAGGAACCAACCGACTCTCACAGCTTATAAACTGACTTTTAAGATCAAACAGTGCTCCCCCAATGGGAGGTGAATTATATCCTGAGAAGGCGCCACCTCCCCCTCAGCCACTTATGTGGGCTAATGAGTAGCTGGAAGGGGTCAGGCAATGCAATCAGGGGTGAGCTGCGCCCCTGAAAAGTAACAGGATGTTCCTTCAGTCATTCATTAAATATTTTCTAGATTCCTGCAATGTGCCAGGAGCTGTGTTGGTACCAGGTGGGTCACCTGAAATGTCTCAAAAAAAAAAAAAAAAAAATATATATATATATATATACACACACACACATCTATCTGCCTACCTATCTATCTATATGTGTATGTATTCATTATTCACGGATTCTGTATTATAAATTCTCCTGCTCACTAAAATGTATTTGTAGCCCCAAAATCAATGTGTGGGCACATTTATGTCCCATTTGCAAAGTGTCCCTGTCATTTATGTCCATTTGCAAAGTGGCAAAAAAATCTGAGTCGCCCCCAGCATGCACGTATGCTGCCAGCCAAGGCTGAAGGAGACGACGTCACCTTGCCTTCTTGTTTCCATTCTCATACTGTAAACAGGTGTAATTTTCACAGCCTGTATAGTCCATGTTTTTCACATTTTTGTCCTTTTTGTTGGAGATTTCACTGTGTAAAATGGCCCAAAGTGCTAGCTCTGGTTCCCAAGTTCAAGAAGGCTGTGATGGGCCTTACGGAGAAAACACGTGCGTTAGATGGGTTTCCTTCAGGTACGAGCCATCGCACTGCTGGCTGTGAGTCTGATGTGAAGGTGCCAACAGGATATTTTAAATGAGGTGTCTCTGGACAGAAATACACATAAAACAAGGCTATGTACTGATCAGATGACACCGATACTGTGACCAGAGCGCGGGCCCTGTATTTGCTCTAGGAGCCGTGAGGCCTCGGTATTCACTCACTCCGTGCTCATAGCAACTTTGTGGAATGTAACTACTGCAAAGAGTGAGAAATCGGCTGTGTGTGCGTGTGTGTGTGTGTGTGTGTGTGTGTGTGTGCACGTGCACGCACCCGGGCAGCGTGTCTATATAGGAAGGTCTGTGTTAACTACTTTCTAAAGACGGCCAGGTGGACACACTTTTCAGCCACACATCACACTCTCCTGGAAAGAGATGGAGCTTATAATCTTGGTTGCTTTGACCCATAGAGCGGGGTAGAAGTGACATTATCTGCTTGTCCAGCACAGAAAGCCTGGAAGCTTCTTCTTCCTCCATCTTAGAACCCTGAGCTGCCACGAAAGAAGTCGAGGATGCCTCCTGGAAAGAGGGGCCTAGAGAGGCAGCTCTTGGAGAGGGAGCTCATGGGAAGGAGGACTGAGCAACTGTCACCCAGTCAGACCCAGCCCAGCTGCCATCTGAATGCCACTGTAGAAGCAACCCAAGCAAGGCTAGAAGAGCTCTAGCCAACCCAGGGAATGGAGAGCTAGGGGACCTAGCTGTTGTCTAAACCACCAAATTGATTCAGGGTGGTGGGGGAGGAGGAGGATAGAGTTGTTATAGCAGTAAATAATGAATAATAAATCAGCACCCATGGGCCATGCCCCAGCTGGGGGCACAGTGGTGAAGGAAAGCAGTTGCCCCCCTCATGGCACCTAATGCCATGCCCCCCTCATACCCCCTAATGACGGTAGTTTATATGACCACGTGGACTAGAAAGGACTTCATGTGATCTCTCTTCCAAAATGTGAATTTACAGTGGAGAAATTGAATCTACATGGTAAAGGCTCACCCAGGTTCACCCAGCAAGCACACAGGACTTTCGGCTTGCCAGATGTAGAGGACATTTGTTCTAGAAATTCCATTTGGGAAGGTTTGGGCAAAGCAGCCTAGCAAGCCAGCTTTGCCAGAAGGCAAAAATCTGGAGAGAAAAAGAGGAGGAAAAGCAGGAGACTCCTTACAAATGTTAAAACAGAAGCAAAAAAGTGTGAGCTACAGCAGGTAAGCCAACCACTCCCACTCAACCACTAACCCTCTCAGGGCACGCACCTGACGGCTGTGTGGGCTCCCGGTACTCTCCGCTGCTGATCTGCCGAATGAGGTTTTTGTGATCGAAACCATCGAAGGGCATTGTTCCGTAAACGAGAGTGTAAAGCAACACGCCCAGGGCCCAGCTGTCCACCTGGAGCAGAGAGACAGGACATACAGGAGCTGAGAAGCCACACCTAACGACCCCAGGAGCTGAATTTAGCACGTGGCAGATGGGTTCCCCCCTTCACAAGCCTGACAACTGATATGCGGTGCAGTTGTGGGCTGCGGCAGAGCCTGACCTTCCCATCTCAGAGACCCGGAGTCCCAATCTGTAGAATGGCTTTCTTAAGAAGATAATCTCCTTAAATCCTCGGGATGATGTTGTGAAACAGGGAGGGCCTGGATTATTTTCAGCCCCATTTGACACACCCATCTGAGGCATATGAGAGCTAAATGATTTCTCCAGAGCCCCTCTATGTCTCCAGGGTGGGTACCAGACTGGGACACGGGGCTGTTCACTCCAAATCCAGGCACCAGGGCCTTCCAGCACCTTCTTTAAATGGATCAAGGGCTGCCAACCCAAATGCTTACAAGAGCCAGGCCTGCAACCAGGATGAACAAAGCAAGAGAGAATGTGGGGTACAATGTGGGAGTGCACGGACCCCCCTGACAGAGGCAGCCTCCCCTCGACTAACTGCTGCCACACAGTAATGCAGGCCCAGGACTGCCAGATCCTTTCAGGAAGTCAGAAACCAGACTTTTTTTTTTTTAACAATTTTTTATTATTATTATTATTTTTTTTATAAACATATTTTTATCCCCAGGGGTACATGTCTGTGAATCGCCAAGAAACCAGACTTTTATGTGAAATCTCCCAATTATTGAATGTTTTGTCCATTTTCTTTTAGAAAGAGTAACGTGGCCAGATAAAGCATGCTTGCTAGCCAGATCACAGGCAGCAAGCTTAGAATCCCAGAAAGAGATCATCAAAGATCAAAGAAACATTCATTACCTATGATGAATGGACAGTGTCAAGTTTCTAGAGTTTTATAAATTGAATCCGATATTCCTCCCATACATTTTTATTTTAGAAAGACTTTCTCTTCACTGCAACTGGTAGAGCCCCTTGGTGTCCTCTTCACCCTTCAGCCCTGCCTTCCAACATTGTCCAACAGATAAATATTTGGAGGGAGACATTTCAACCCACTGAGCTGCTGCTATTTAAAGGATAAGGAGTGGATGACTTTCTCTGTAAAGAGAAGCATCCTTTCAAAGAGAGTAATCACTTGCAACTCATCCATTTTCAAAATAGCATTTTCACATATACATCTCTTAGAGCGGCCCAAGAGCTTTAGGCATATAAAGAAATGCGTTTCTCATGCATTAGAAGGTGTGATTAAAACTGTATTTCCTTAGTGGAACCTCGCAGTTGGTTGAGCTGGGCCTCTTGGCTCCGGCTCAGATCATGATCTCATGGGTCGTGGGGTCACGTGTGGCACTGGGCTCTGCGCTCAGCTCCGAGTCGGCTTGGGATTCTTTCTCTCCCTCTCCCTTTGCTCCTCCCACTCCCACTCGCTCTCTCTAAAATAAATGAATAAATCTTTTTTAAAAAACCCTGTATTTCCTTAATTGAAGATACATGCTGTCAAAGATATATGCAAAAAGATATTCATTGCAGAGTTAGGGGGTTTTTTTTTGCTTGGCTTTTTGGTTTGTTCTAATAGGGAAAAACTAAAAACGATCGGTCTAAATCTTGGGAAGTGATTAAATTAAGGTATATTCATACAATAAAAGATTATATTATCTTCCAAAACCACATTTTTAATAATAACAAATTCAAAATATGTCACAATATAATTTTAAGTCAATAAAAGGCCACACGCACATATGCATACACGTATATATAATGATTGCTATTATTTTTTGAAATGTAAGAGATCAACACTAGAAAAAAGGATAAAAGAAAAGTCGCAAAAATATTAAGTGGTTATCTCTTACAGGGGAAATTGCAGCTAACTTTATTCTCTAGATTTTTCCATTTTTCTCCCAGGTATCTATATTGTGGCTTTTATAATCATATGAGGAAAAACTTTCTTCGCTTGCTTGTTTTTTTGTTTGTTTGAGGTATTTCTTATATCCAGTTCCTGCCCTCCCTGCGACCTTTCCTTCCCTGCCCACATCTCCATATACCCCAGCAACTTGCTCACCTCAGGCCCCCGGTAAGGCCTCCCATTGACAATCTCAGGAGAAGCGTAGAGTGGGCTCCCGCAAAAGGTTTGCAAGAACTTATCCTTCTGGTACAGGTTGGAAAGCCCGAAGTCAGCAATCTACAAAGAGAAGAAAGACCCAGAGAGGCCGGTTAGCGTTCCAGGGGCACCTACCTTGAATCATCTGAGCACTAGAGCACCTGGGTGGGTCTGCCGACTGGGTCACCATTTTTTCTCCAGTCCTCAGTTTCCATCAAAGAACCAGCCCACAGGACCAGGCCAGTGACTCCCAGCTGCAGTCGTTAGCATCGCAACAGAGTTTGCTGGATCTGCACCCTATACCTTCTCTTAGTTACTCCAAACTGCTCCCTGCATGGACCTGACCTTCACTTCGGTTTAGACCTGCTCTTAGAAATATCCACAGAATCACAGGCTTGAAGTTTCCGGTGCACAGGACAGCACACAACTATTAATCTGGAAATAGTCCCCCTAAAATCACATCGTACCCACAGTGACTCTGGAAAACTGTGGCCAGTGCCACTAATTTGACCCCCTTCTCATCCACCCCCACTCTACCAAGAATTCCATTCTGCCAACCTCATGACCCTAGATGAAACAGACCCAGAGTGCTAGGTTTTGAGTCACTGGATATCAGCCCAAAACTCTGCCACTAGCCATCTGTGCGACATGGAACAGGTCCCTTAGGTACTCTGAGCCTCAGTTTAGCCACCAGAAAATGGGAACCCTGGATCCTTTCCTGTTCTGGATCACAGGATTGGTGAGAGGAGGAAAAACTAATCAATCATTCAAGATGAGACCATGAATGTAAATCTGTTAAGTCTTCAAATTCTGTACGAGTGCTCTGCCTAGCCCTCTTTCTCTGACAGGCACACCCGTGCAGTCACTCTCCTCTCTCCTGGGTTCTTGAAGTGTTTTATTCATTATCCGTTATGGCAGCACTCTTCCCTGTGTGAGTGTGTGCGTGTGTGCATAGGTGCATAACTACATAGAATCACGTATGTACATGTCACATAGGTACATGTCACGTTATGTATATACATATGCACATATGGAGCATATATAAATACATATGCATATGTATACACACACACACACACACACACACATATATATATAAAGAATAAATTCTCCTTGTCCGTCCGACTCTGAGTCCACTGAGGCAGTGGCAGGTTCCACATTTTCCCTCATCTATGTTTCATCCGCAGCTTAGTACCTGCCTCCAACCCAAGAAATACCTATCACTCAAAATATTTTGAAAAGCACAAGACAACTAATAGAATATGCAGAAGAAGAAGAAACTTAGTCCCCACGTACTGAACAACTTCCAATTACCAGGCACTGCTCTGAGCACCTCACCCTCCGGAATCCAAGCCCATTTACAGACAATGAGAGTAAACATCACGCCACTGAATGGTAGAGCTAAACATGGTTCGGATGGCAAATTTCATGCTCTGGCTATTTTGCTGCAATTTTTAAGGCAGGTCAAGAAAGTGGGGTTTCGGGAGACGTGGGGCTGCATCTCAGGAGAGCTGGCTAGCAGGCGGCAACGCAAAGCCATGCCTCCAAACCTTCACTCCAGTCTTCCAAGATGAGCCGCTGCGGGCTTCTGCCATTCTCCGAGCGGATTTCCACTGGAGGCTCATAACAGGCTGAGCGATTCACATGCCCAGAGAGCAGCCCAGCCCCAGTGGCGCTGAGGCTCTGTTCTGAATGCAACCCCAGAATAAGCCTATTTTCTAAAAGTCGCCCATGAATGAATGAATGGAATGCCATTGAAAGCAGCTGGTGTATAACTGCCTTCAGAAAACGCGTTCTCCGGGCTCAGATTGCATTTAATTGCCCCGAATTCCACTTTCTTATCAAGGCCTCTGATTCACTTGCAGGAAGTTGGTTGGAAGCTTATGAAGTGTGCCCTGTCCGTCAGAAAAGGAATGGAATGGCCGCAGCAGCCCCAGAGCACATCCCAGGGCTTTGTCCTCAGTGAACAAAGCCAAGGCCAGGCCTCAGCAGAGTACAGGGTGGGGGGATAGGGGAGACTTCCCCTTCCCACCCCTAGTGTCCATGGCTTCCAAATACATGCACCTGTGAGAGGTGCCCACCGCCGCAGTGTGCGGATCCCTGAGCGCACACGCTCACACCGGGGTGCTCGCAGTCCGGGCGCCCTTGCTCTCTGCTGCTGTCCTGAGAAGGGTGTTTATGTTAGGGCCCAATCCATCCCCACACACTGATGTTTATCAGCCTCTCCCAGTAAAACTGTCATTGCCGCTGACAGAAGATTAATAGAAATGTAGATTAGCCTATGTTCTTGGCACTTCAACGGAAAAGTAGTATTAATCAACACACACACAGTTCTCAAACCTTGGACCACCTAAACTCGGGTGGCAGCTCTAAATTTCACGCCCTAGGGAGCCTCCATCGACCAGAGAGCAGCAATGGCCACTGCTTATAAAACTCCTCAAAGCCTCAGCTTCTCATCTGCAAGGTGGGAGGAGGAAGAGGACTGACCCCCACAGTGTCGTAGTGAAAATTAAAGGATGAAAGGTATGTAAAATGCTTAGAATCGTCACTGGCACAGAGTTGGGGCTCGAGAAATCTTTGCTTCTCACCCTTAAATCCATAATAGTAGCTTTTTCAACCTCACAATACTCGAAACGACACTGGTTTTTCCATTTCAGGTAATTATTTTAAGGCTTCTTTCTCAAATAAACTTTTTAGAAGCGAACGGAACTAAATAAAAACACTTGAGTAAAAGAGCACAGAAGATTTGAGGGAAAAGGCAAAAGCCAAGAAGACAGTGAAAGAAAAGAAATTTGGGAAATTTGAACAAAGCTGAAATTTGGGAAACAGTGATTTTAAACATGGTAAGACAAAAACAACTGAATGAAAGTCTTAGATTGCTGACACATGGGTAACCTCTGGAGAAAGCTAACGACTCCACATTTTTGCTGGTGATGGGATTGTCCCCCTGCCCATTATGGGTTCCAAATCATGATCCCACACTAAGCTGATATCCCATTCCGCCTGGGCTCTGGAAAGGAATCTGAGAAGCCAACTCTCAGGTCCTTAATTTTTGGAGTTTTTGGTACTACCAAGCCATTCTAGAGGTGTGCGCTGCTGGATAAACATCAGGGTTAGAAAGATAAAGCAGGAAGTCATTATTCACACTTCCAAACAATGAGCCTTCCTACAACACAGAAGCACCTTGGAGACACAGAGCTAAGTGAAGCGAACCAGACGCGGAAGGATAAATATCCACGTCTACACGGTACCTAAAGGGGGTTTAACATCAGATCTCTGTGAATAATCGCTCTGAGCTCACTGGGTGAAAAAGGAGGTTTCCGGTTGCTGATGGGCAAATGCTGGGGGAAAATACTGATGAGGTCGGTATTAAGTGACAGACTGATGGCCATTTTTGCAGGGTCTGAGGGGAAGTACAGCGGACTGGACAGATCAGAAGAACCTGGGGCTAGCCTCGGACTTGGCCCTACTGGGTGATGGGCGGGCCCTGCCACGCCACTGGGTCTCCTCATCTGCAAGGTGGGAATAATCATAGAAACCACCTCAGAAAGCCGTGTAGGGACTGAAGAACAGGCATGAAGAGCCCTCGGAACAGTTCCCATGCCAGCTGGCTCTAGATGACAGCAGTTACGACACTGCTGGTGGTTTGGTCTGCTTAACAATGGTTTGCTAAGAGCCAGGGCTCACCCCAGAGCCCAGAGGAATTATCATCCCCCACTTCTGGAATAGGCATGCCCAGAGTGAGAGGCAGCACTGCACTGATGGGAGAAGTAAAGGATGCAGGGTTTGAAGGGTCTGGGTTCAAATCCTAGCCCTATCTCTTACCAACACTGAACTCAGGCAGTTAGTTGGTCTTTCCCTGCTCCACTGAGGTCCGTGGACCTGCAGCTTCAGCACCAGCTGGAAAATGAACGACCCCAAGTGATCTGGGAAAGCTCTTAACTGAGGGCACCTCCACGAAGCAGCATCTCAGAGGACCCTAATGAGCAACCCATCACGACTCATCACACATCCGACTCGGGCATCCCTACGTGGGTGCTCTGGCCACCATGACTCAGGCAGCCTGGCCATCGGCCACCATCAGCCCTCAGAGAGACCTCCCCGGGAACAGCTGTCTGCAAGCTGCCTGCAGATAAGGTAAGGCAGACTGAAGCAAGGACCAAAAACGTCCCCCCTCGTGTGATGCTCTCTTAGATTTGGGGCAAATTTGGGTGGTAGCAGTAGAGGGTAGAATTTATCAGGTGCCCGGGCCTTAAAGTCTAATGGCCTTAAGTTTGCAGTCAGCCCCCTTGTTAATATTAGCTGCAGGAACCTCCCCATCCATAAAATGGGGCATCATCAGACCCACCCTGCTAGAGACATTCTGAGATCCAAATGAGATAAGGCACGGGCAGGGTCTGGCACAGGACTCTGGCTTCTAGCAGAGGCTCAGGAAAGGTTACTTTCCTTTTCCAGCCTCTACGCCCTATTCCTGTGCTTGCTGCTCCTTCCCTGTACAAGGCTGTCAGCACATTTCTTTCTGTCAAACTCCTACCCAGCCTTCAAAACCAAGTTCAATCACCACTGCCTCAGCAGAGGCTTTTTGGTGCATTTATAGTAAACAAAGGCAGCACTTCCTGCTTAACACTTCCAGAACACATGACACAGGGCACTATGAGGTACAGAGCAGGGCTGCTCTGGCCCTGCCAAGAAAGGAGGATCAGGGAAAGCTTCCTGGAAGAAGAGGCATTCAAGCGAAGACTAAAAGAAGGGGCCAGGCAAAGAGCAGGGGGAAGAGCATCCCAAGCATAGGGATCCAGGTGTGCATAAGCCAGGAAGCCAGAGAGAGCTCACTAGGTTTGAGGAGTGTGAGTCCTACACAAGTTGCTTTCTCCCACCACCTTAGCTAAAACAGCACCTGCCAGCCTCCGCCCTCTGCACAGACTCTCTTCACCACCAGACGATTACGTTCTATATTTACTGGTTTGCTGCTTGTGTCCCCAACTGGAATTCTAAGTCCATTGGAAGGCAAGTGCCTTCTCTTCCTCAATCACCTCCATATCCTTCTCCTGGCAACGTGTTACTGCTGGCTGGACAACTGTGAGATTCCAAGCTCAAGAAGGACCTGGCCGTCTGGCTCACTGTTCAATGCCGGCATCCAGCATGGGGCCAGATGCACGGTAGGAACTCAGTAAATATCTCTTGTCCAGTATATCCTGCCCCCGGGAGATACGCAGTTTGCTGACTGCGTTAAGTGTAGGAATAGAAGAGTGAATGTGGGCATGCGTGGACACACACGCGCACACAAACACATACATAAATGGATGGATGAACAAACAAACCAATGGGTTAATTAGTACCTGAATGCAGACTTCTCACACGCATATAATCAAAGCCCAGGGGCCATATCCCAAGGTGCCCAGTGTGGCCTCCGGAGATTTCTAGCTCCTCTTAGCCCAGGCCATTCAAAGCTGCTTTTCTTGTCGAAGCTGTGGCGATTCCATTGTCATCAGAGCAACAGGCCATTTCCCCTCTCTCCCTCTACTCTGAGCCCTGGGAGCTCACCCAATTCCCAGCCCTCTTTGAAGAGGCGAGCTGACCCCAGTGCTTAGACCTCTTCTTATTGTAAGACATTTTTACAGGACCCTTCTATGGGAATTGCCGGCATTCCATTCTCCCAGAGAGTGGGATGTGAATCTGGCCCATTTTTATTAATTGCAAATTAATGCTATGCTGGGTGTCTATTTTAGTAGACATAGGCTTACTCCACTGAGGCTTTAGCGGGCTTCTCCGGAGGATGGAATGCAACCCAAAGAAGCACATTGCTCTCATTCCTTCTGCCAACAGACTATGTGAATATTTTTAGAAGCCCCACCCTCTCGCACTGGCCAGATAAATACTTTCCAATGCCAGATGTGCTCTTTGCAAATCAACATCAGGCCGAGAGGAGGGGAGAAATGAGCTACATGGCTCACACCAAACTACTAGGACATGTGACCAGTTTAAACCAGTAACATTTTACAGGCCTCCCCCCCCCCCCCCCCGCCCCCGAGTACAGAAGACGGAACCGCTGCTAGAGAGGCACCAGAGGGGGCTCCAAGAGGGACCTGGCTGCCCATCTCCCGTGGGCTTTCTCTCCCCTCCCCGGCCTGGGGCCAGATGCTGATGCCACGGGTTCTCCTAAACACGGAGGCTGGTGTGTGGCCATGTGTCCACTGCCTTTGCCACCACGGTGCCCTTTCTAAATATGCTCCCAGCAAAATGCTGAGTCAGGAAGAGCCAGGCAGATACTGCCGGAAGGCAAATCAACACCAGCTGAAACGCGTTTTTAAAAAAAATCTTGGAAGTGCGAGTGAGATGATGAAAGAGAATTTGCCCAGAAGTCAAACACGGGAGTTCTCCTCCTGGCTGTCATCCCTTGACCCCAAACCCAAACAACTTAAGGGTACCTACTGTGTGGCAAGCACTGGGCCACACCCCAAGGAAACAGAGACACAGCCCACTGATTCCCTGCATGTGACCTAGACCTACAGGGCCTTCATCACTAGAACAAGGGGGCTGGAAAATGACCCTCAATGTTCTTGGAGCTCTAGGATTCTCATGTCCTAGTGGTATCCCTTGAACAGGCAGAAGGAAGAATCCATGTTGGGGAATAGGGAAGGTTTGGTTTCTGTTCACACGTGTGTATGTGTGTTTGTGTGTGCACACACGCGCTCCCAAGAGTTTTACTTTTGGGAAATACCAGGAGGAGATATTCCTAAGGAAAAGACAAGGACGGGGCGCCTGGGTGGCTCAGTGAGTTAAAGCCTCTGCCTTCGGCTCAGGTCATGATCTCAGGGTCCTGGGATCGAGCCCGCATTGGGCTCTCTGCTCAGCAGGGAGCCTGCTTCCTCCTCTCTCTCTCTGCCTGCCTCTCTGACTACTTGTAATCTCTATCAAATAAATAAAGTCTTTAAAAAAAAAAAAAAGAAAGAAAAGACAAGGAGGAAAACAAATGACCAAAAGTCCAATTTTTATAATGTTCTATGTATTGGTTATTTATCTATACAACAGACAGGGAGCGCAGATGGAAGGACTTGGTCCTGGGAGCTGGGAAGCTCAACACCACTGCCCCATTGCTCATGCAAATGCTCCCTTCCCCAGGGCTCCTGCCCCATTGTTCCCAGCACAATTGCTTTCAGAATTCTAACTATTCTTCTCCTCCATTGGGAAATTCTATGACTCCATAGGAAGCTATGTGCCTTATCACTTCTGGGACTACATCATGGGACCAAGAGGTCACACTGTCCCACAGAACCCAATCCCCAAGCCAGAGGCTCACATTCCAGGCCTTGTAAAGACTACATTCCGTTTGGAGAGCTCCAGGGGGCAGGTGGCAGGAAGAATCTGGAAAGAAAGTTACCAGGGTGGATGACACAAAGCCTTAGAAATGTGCCCCTCGGACCAGAATCCAATTCTCTAGCCGTGGCCTGGCCACCACTCCCGAGGACCCAGGCACCTTCACAGCAGCTGATTCCCCGTTCAGTGTCCTCTCTGGTGACCAACTGTTGGCGCAGGGACCTTGGATACTAAGAGTTGAGTGCTAGATGCTCTGCGTACGAAAATCCCCACATTTGCCCTTGACTCCCCAGACACCCCGGGCACGGGGCACGGCACACATAACTACTCAGGAAACTACTCACTGAGAAAATGAATCCATCGACAACCACCCCCAGAGGCAGGACTGGCATCCCTACCGGACACGCCAGAAAACTGAGGCTTAGGGGCGTCATTTACCCAAAACACCACCATTAGTCAGGGACAGAGTTGTGATTCAAATCAGATTGCAGGCCACCCAGCTCCAAAGCCACCGCTCTTGATCTTGACTCACTACACAGTGCTCAGCAGTGCACAAAGCTAAACACAAAGCTGAACACAAGCCTGTGAGCATGACTGCTACCCCCATGTTACATCACACGAACACAATGAAGTGGCTCTCCTGATGGCACGCAGCGAGGAAGCCACACAGGAGGGAATTTTCTGACTGGACAGCCAGTGCTCCTGCTAGAATAATCCAGAAAGGGAGAGACCTTGAGCTCTCACTTCCTGATCCTAGGAAGAACTGCTTTGACCAACCGTTTCCTCCGTATTCTATGGAGGTCAACCTCTGGCAAAAACAAGAGGTCATCCCCAACGTGACTTCGAGAAGCCTCTCAAAGGAAACAGTGGTAACTAATGGCGGCCGCCATGATCCGCAAACAGAATCCAAACACAAAGCAAGGAAACAGACTCCCTGCGATGCACCCCCTCCACTGAGAGCAAGAGCAACCGGGAAAGGGGACAAGAGAAGGTCGTTCCCATGCCTTGTCCGGGGACCAGGGATGAGGCACTAACGTCACCAGTGGCCAATTACAGGGATCCCCTGGTGTCAGGAGTACTGAGGCCATTTCATAATGAAACCCATGCGACGAGCTGCGTTTATTTTGAAACTGTATTTGCTTATTTTGCAGCCGTGATCAAAAGGACATTCAGAGTGCCCCGCGGGAGGCGCCTGAACCCTGTGGGCCAGGAGAGTTTGCTTCAACTCCAGCGGCAGCCAGCAAAAACACTCTCCGTGGAAGCCAGCCCTGTCACCGGACGGTCTGCTCCTCTCCCAGCAGCACACGCCACCAGTCAGCTTCCCAGTTCCGGGGCTGGTTTGAGGGGTGGGAGGGTCGGGAGAGACAAGGAGGCGGCATGGCACCGCAGTGACAGAAGGCTGGCAGGGGGACAGTTCCAACTCCTACATAACCTGGGGCCCTGCTGACAACTCGAGCCCTCGTGAGTCAGACACACGCGGGCTCAAACCCCAACTCCACGTGGGCACTGCTGTATTACCTCGGGTTGGTTACTAGACCTCTCTGGGCCTCGCTCTCCCTATCTGCAGAACGATGTCAATAACTCACCTCATAGGGTTGTGAAGATTAAAGGTAAGTGACAGCCGGCAAACATGATAGGAAATACACATGCCACATGTTATGGTTGTCGGTGTTTTTACGGCGATGACTGCTTCCTGAGGACAGGAATGGTATTTTCATCATCCTTTTTATCCCAGCACAAAGATCGAGGTCTGGCATGTTGCTGGAGATAGATACATGCTGGTCGAATTGAAGGGCTGGGACTGAACTGATGTGACTCCCCGCACGGGCCTGGTTCCGAGGCTGCAGCCTGGGGCACCTTGAGTCCTCGCCCTGTGAATCAGTCCACAGGCAAGAGCCTTACCTTAATGTTGCAGCTGTCATCCAGCAGGATGTTTTCCAGCTTCAAGTCCCGGTGGACCACGCCGTTCTGCAACGAGAAGACAGGCGCGGACGTGAACGGGGCAGCCGGCCCGAGAGACAAAAAGAGGGGGCGGGAGGGTGAGCAAAGGGAGAGGGCTGACAGATTAAAGAAACGCGCCAGCCCTGGTGGTCTCTGCCTCCATCCTTCAGGGCTCCCCTCTGTCATGACACTCCCCGCCAGCCAGCGACCAGCGACAGGAGAGCATCAGTCACTTGCTGTGTGGTGAGGGAAAAATGACTGGAATCCATTCTCCCCCAGAGCTTGTAAAACAGCAGGGGGATTCTTCGTCGGAATGTCATTCCACTGTATAAAAGCAAGGGAGTCGCGGGCGGGGGGCGAGCAATGTCTGTCTGTGCTGCCCTTCTCAGCGAAGAAGCAGATTTCTCTGCTGGAGACTCAGAATGTGGGGTTCACGGGCCCCGCTTGTCTTCCTGCCTGCCTGCCCCTCCGCCCCACAATGGACATTTCCTGAACAGTTGGGAGGGATGTTCTGCAAGACCCACTCTGCTCGGCTAGACTCGAGGGTGAAGGTGGAGGGGCCGAGGAGACCCTAGCCACCGGGCTGACCTGAGCAGGGCATTGCCCTACCGTGCGACCTCTCCATTCTAGCACACTCTGGCAAGTCTGGAAACAAACCTGCATTGACAGGCAGGCAGCTCCGCTGAGGCTGAAAAGGAGTCATTAACCAACAGCCTGCTGGTCTACCCCACAGTAACAACGGGTACACACAAATCTTCGTAAAACCCAGTGATCTTTCAATGGAGTAGGGGAGGGCACAGGCAGAGGTGGAACAGAAAGAACCAGCTACTTTGGGCTGGGCGGACCAATAGCAGGGAGTCAGTTCTCCATGTCATTCGGCATAAAGGACATCTGTGATTGAAGCTGCTCTTTCGAGCAAACCAACGGGCTAGAACACTTCTGCCTTTCAATCGAGATTTCTTTAGTTCACGATCGGCCTGTTTATTACAGCTGGTGCCTTCTTGTTTATTTTCCTTTCCATTTGACAGTCCCTACTATCTCCAAAAGCACCAGCTGAAGAGATGAAAGCTGTATTTCTACTCCTTTTTCTTTCTTTTTTTTTTTTTAAGATTTTAATTTATTTATTTACTTGACAGAGAGAGAGCACAAGCAGGCAGAGATGCAGGCAGAGAGAGAGGAGGGGAAGCAGGCTCCCCGCGGAGCAGAGAGCCCGATGCGGGGCTCGATCCCAGGACCCTGAGACCATGACCTGAGCTGAAGGCAGAGGCTTCAACCCACTGAGCCACCCGGGCGCCCTTCCACTCCTTTTTCTAACGCAAACCTTCCTGGATGTGTTTTGACCTCAGAGAGGCACAAACCAAGGCACCTGGGGAAAGGATACCGAATCTTAAGTCCCCAATTTGTTTCTAGTTTTAAAGACCGGGAGCAGTTTGGGTTTATACAATTGCATTCCTACTTTTCAGGGTAAGAGGGAATGAGCCTGATAAAGCCCCATTCATACAAAATCCCAAGTATTCACCCACCTCAGATAATGGAAATCTGACCTGAAGAGCTTTATTCTGATGCGTGCCTGAGGATAACGTATAAAACACGGTATGATCTGAGTCATCAGTGCCTTCTGGGTCGGCAAAGAGAAGCCCAACGGGGTTCACATGGGTTAAGGGTTTTAGGTTTGAGTAGTATCTTCTAATTACGTATGGAACTGCTCTCGATTAACCAGAATATTTAACAAACCAGAAGGCCCCGCGTTGCAATCATTTGAAGGAAGAAGCTGACTCTATTTTGGATGCCATGTTGGATTCAAGTCATTATTGTCCTCAAAATGAAATACTGTTCCAGGCGTGCCTGTTCTGGCGGAAAATACGAGTACGATGGGAATCATGACTAACATGATTAACAATGACGATGGCTGAAATACATCTTGGAATTAGCTGCGTACTTCATTTCCCTCTCCAGAGACAAATGGTGAGCTAACCTGGCTTTGTTATGTGTGTGTAGATAAAATGTGTGTACGTAACCTATGTGGATAAAATGTAGGTACGTAACCTATGTGGATGTGACCTGGGCAAGGAAAGATACCAAGAGCACAGGCAGGTTCACAGCCAGTGACTTCACTTCTGGAATTTCCCTCAGGTGAATCACTCAAATGAGAGGAAAATGTTAATATATAAAGAAATTGGAACCAGCCTTAAATGTCCAACAATGACAATAATTGCAGAGAATTTTTAGTAACATAGGAACGTGTTCAGATTAAAATACTAAGTGACAAGGCAAGACACAAATGTAAAAATACATGCACTGCTGTACTCTGGGTCCTGAAATGGAGGAAGGTCATTGGCAGAGAAACTGGGGAAATCTAAATAAAAATCTGGAGTTTTGTTAATAATACCACCCAAATGTTGGTGTCTCGGTTTCAACAAATGTATTATATAGTAAAGTAAGCTGTTCCCATTAGGATAAAGTGAGTGAACACTCTGTACCAGCTTGAAAACTTTACTGTACACCTAAAATTATTCAAAATAAGAAGTTCAAATAAAAAAAAAATGTTACGAGTTGGAGATGGGAAAGAAGCGAACAAAAATGTCCATCATGCGTTCTGCCGGGGGGTTCCGGAATTATGGGTGATGATGATTTTCCTCTATTTCATAAATTCTTCTTGCAGACAACAATGGGTATCACCTGGATACTGTGAAAACAATCACATGACCATCAACACCATCGGTGACCAAAGCTGTGGCGGGGCTCGGCCGTACCTTGTGACAATAGTGCACAGCGGAGACGATCTGCCGGAAGAAGTGTCTGGTCTCCCTCTCGCTGAGGCGTCTCCGCTCGCTGATGTAATCATACAGCTCCCCCTTGCTTGCGTACTCCATGATGATCACAATCTTATCTTTGTTCTCAAACACTGTGGGGGGGACAGCAACACACAAAACCCTGTTTATCCAACAAGCCCGCTTATGGCTCCAGAGGGTGCAAAGGGGGGACAACGGGGATGTCACTGAGCAGGGGCCAAGAGCGACCGGTCAGGACACAAATCAGGCCATTCCACGTCACCAGGAGCTGGGCGAGTGTTCCAGCCAGGTGGACGATGACATCACTGCTCTTGTTACTGGACACACCTCGGCAGCCTTAGGGGAAGGTGCCTCTCATTCCTGAGGGCCCCACACCCTTCACCAAGATCATTCTCCTGAGCCCCGCCTCCAAGAACAGGCCCCTGTCGACAGGACAATGGATGGTAACACCTACCTTCTATGAACCGTTCGATATGGACCAGCTTACCCAGACCTCACAAGCTACTCTGAACCCAAAATGGGTAGCTGGACTTGTCACCTCTTTGCTCAAATATTTATAGATTTTTCCATCTCACTAAGAATAGAACCCTACGTTCCAAACATGGCCCTGCAGGTCCTGTTGGAGCCCGTGGATCCATCCCAGCCCTATTCTCTGTATTCTGTGTCCGTCTCCCCCACTAGAGTGTACATGAGGGTTGCTCTGCTTCATTCACAGATGTCTCCCCAGCACTCAGAACACCGACAGAGGGGCTCCATTCACAATTATCAAATGAGTGAACTCAAAACTTCCTAAGTGCGTTCTGGACAATTCAGGAAAGAATTACCTTGCCCTTACTATGTGCCAGGCTTCTGTAGGGTTTTGAGTACCTGATATGTACTGCCTCATTTAGATCTTGCAGCAAACTTTCAGAGAAATACCACTAATTTTACCACTAAAAACAATGGGGACACCGAGGCCTGAAGAAGTAAGAGACTTCCACAGTTTGGCTGAGCCCGCCAGACTGGATGGGGCTCATCTCTGGCTTCCGGCGTGGACAGAGACCCATGATGCCACAGCCTGGTGGCATGTCAGATCATCGCAATCACCCCAAGGTGGGTTCCCTGCCTCAGTCCCTTCCCACCCAACCCCCACACCACCATGGAAATTGTTTTCCCAAATGCTTGTAAATGCACACACACACACACACACACACACACGCTTACACACTGCTGTTTCCCACCTCCTTCCCTCTGCCTTTACTACCTTCCTTACCTGTGAGGGAGACTCCAGCCCATCTGTCAAGATTGAACTCAAATATGGCTTTTATTTGCCACCCTCTCCCTCTCACTGTGCTACCCCATACAAGTATGGGGTATCATACAAGTATGATAGCACTTTCAAATTACATGGATTTATTTGCTGGATTACATATCCATTTCTGCCTGGACTGTGAGTCTGGAACTTTAGGTGTAAAAAGTTTACTTTTAGAATCAGACCCTCCTAAATGGGATTCCTGGATCTGCCTCTTACTTGCTGTGTGACTCTGGGGGAGCTGCTTGCCCTCTCTGTGCCTCAGTTTCGGCAACTATAAAATGTAAATAATACTGCTTCTTAGTACTTCTACTACTACTCAGTACTTCTTAGAACTGTTGGGAGTGTTTCTTGATATCGGGTATGTTAAATGCTTAGAACAAGGCCTACACTTATGGCATGCACGCAGTGACTTGAGCTATTATTGTTACTATTGATATTATTGGACCCCAGGGCCGTAGCACTAAGCCAGACTCCTAGACACACTCAATGAGAATGGAATTGAACTGGAACATACCCCAGGCCTGGGTCCTCTGAGCTCCCACACCTTGTCACTGGCTGTTAGAAGCAGAAGGCCCTCCAGTTCCTTCTTGGCTCCTTCAAGTCCAGCCAGACCTCTCTGATAAAAGGAAGGGGGAAGGAGGAGAGTAGGGAGGAGGAGGAAAGAGAACAGCCAGATAAAATTGGCTGCTCCCGCGTCTGCTGGCCTCGGTGTGCCCTGAAGCCTTGGCTCCTGCCAGGGATTTCAGCCTGTTGTGCCCTTTTCATTAACAATAAACTCTGGAACCTAGGAAAGCTGCCTCGGAATGCGTGGCTCAGGCTCCGAAAACGATGGAATGATAGGCGGGGAGAGGGTAGCGGGCTTTCTAATTTTTAAAAGCGGGGGAGGAAGAAAGAAGGAGAGTACTTCGACAGGGAAATCAGCAAAGAGGCTCATACCCCCCAAGAAGTCTGATGCATCCCTAAAGGAGGCCAAAGTCACAGGTCCCTTCAGTGACTATCAGAAAGTATGGCTCGCTGGTCTCATGTGGACAAAAGGACTGTTTCGGTGATGGGATTCCTCCCTTTCCAACTGGCCAGCACGGTATCACACAGAGACAAGCACCATTCATTTCAACACCAGACACTTGACTCCGCGAGGAGTCTCCATCGGTGAGTCCTGCTAAGCCACCTCTGAAACGCAGCCTGATTCTGTCCTCCCGGCTGACGTCCTGTCCCTGCGTACCCCTTGCTCTGAATGTCCATCCTGGCTGCTTTCCTGCCTTTCTCTCCTGCCCCTCAGATGACTTTCTGTATTTAGAAGGGGCTGGGGAACAGCTCCACATGCACGTGCCATACAGCACGGGCCCTGCAAGATATTCTGCAGGAAAAAAGGAACCAGCAAATTTTTTTTTTTTTTTGGAAAATGCTAATACCTGATTACCCTTGGAGGGTCTGGCTCCTTTGACTCTGAATTTTGCCAGTTGATTTGGCCATTTCAGCCTCCCTCCTGATATCCGGAGGAACAACCAGGAAGCCGGTCTGGTAGACAACAGGTGAATGAGATGAGAGGCGGGCCTCGGGGGCAGCCAGGTGAGGGAGATGTCCCAGCGGCCACATGGGGCTCTGACACCCCACCACCACCCCTCCCACAGCCAAGCCTCAAGGTCAAGACCCTCACTGTAACCCTCGATTAACTAAAGGCAAATAGCAGTTCTAGACGTGGTACACCAGTGATCCATCAAGGAGGCCCCATGGTGTTAGATATGAAGCTTCGAGTCCTTTCTGATAACGGCGGTCCTTACAGAAGGCCTACTGTGTGCAGGCACTGAGCTAAGAAGCACTTTGCTTGAGTTACATCTTATGGCTTCGGTCCTGTGAGTATCCTCATTGTGCCCATGAGAAATTCTGAGTACAGCCAGGTTAGTAACTACCGTGGCCAGAGAGCGAGTCCGAGGCGGAGGCAGGCCTAAGCCTGCAGTCGGACCGCACGTGCCACGCTCCTAGCCACTACGCCATTTTACACAAACGTGAGCCCCACCCCAAACCTCGGTCTCCTCATCAGTCATGCAGGGCACTTGGGGAGCTCCCAGGACCCGCTCCTTCAGCAGGGTGCCTCGGCCAGTGCTCAATAAAGGGGGGCTATCCTCAGAACTACCCATCTGCCTCTTAGCCAGCTCCTGCAAAACAAAACCCTAAGACTTTTCTCTCCAGGTTGCCATCCCTCTTTAAAACGTGCTGTGGCTGGAACACCTGGGTGGCTCAGTCGGTGGACTGTCTGACTCCTGGTTTCAGCTCGGGTAGTGGGATCAGGGTCGTGGGATCGAGCCCGGCTCTGAGCTCAGCACGAAATCTGCTCGGATTTCTCTCTCTCCCTCTGCCCCTCCTCTCTGCCTGACATGAGCCCACACTCTCTCTCAAATAAATAAATAAATCTAAAAAAAAAAGCCTACTTCTGAGAAACACTTGTACATTTAAAAAAATAAAAATAAATTTTAAAAAAATGTGGTGTGGCTACCACAGAATCATAAAATTTTCGATCAGGAAGGGCCTTAGAGATCAACTATTATTTTTCCAGAATAGCCCAGGATTTCTAATGTGTAAGAGCAAGGCCTTGGGAATTTGTCCTGAAGAATGACCAGCTTCCGCACTGTTGGCCCAAGGCTCCTTGCCCACGTTAAGGTCACTCTCAGGGAGGTGAAAGGAACCCTCCTGGCCATTCTTCTGGCAAAAAGGGCCGCTTCCCTTGGGCACTTTTACAACTGGTTATTTATAAGCCCAGAAATCTTGTCTGTGTTTATGTTATTAGTCACTAAGCAAAAGCTTATTTTCCACCAGTTGGGAAGGGTTTCCTTTCTGAAAAATGAAAGCCTGTGTCTCTTGGCCAGACAGTTTTACCCAGAAGCCCAGTGGCTCCAGAACGGTAAGGAAAACTATGGCCCTTGACATGCCAGGCCCTACCAGGAAAATCAAAACCCTGAATAGAAACTTAGCTCAGCGTGAGTGAGCCCACAGCACGGGGGCCATGTCCATGTGTGGCAGATCCAGGCTTTAGTTCTAACAATACACTTGTATAAAGAACTCTCTGTGGGCCTGGCACTGGGGCTACTGAGAGAAGACTTTACTAGGGGAAGAGAGGGGAAGGCAGGCCTGGCAGAGGCAGCAGCAGGAGCAAGGGTCGAAGCAGGAGCAGAACCACCAGGGGATGGCAGGGGCTAGGGACTAACGGACAAGAAAGGAGAGGCAAGCTATGAATGAGCCACTGAGGCCTTGAACGCCCACAAGGAGCTCTATGGGGGTAGTCAGATGGGCCCAAACATTACCAAGAACAACAAACAGATGGAACAAAGGACAGGGCAAGCACCCAGCATCCTGGGCTATGAAATAGCCCAGAGCACCCTTCTCCCCAAGAGACTTCCATGCTGGACAGTGATCTCTCCTTCCTCCGAAAGCTTATTACTGGGAACAATAGATAACACATATTGAACAACTCCTCAATGCCATGGATTGTCACATTTAATCCCAACAATCCTAGGAGGTAGGTATTAACATTATCCCTACTTTGTAAATAGGGAATGGCACTTAGACGGGGAAACAACATGGTCAGCACCCGGCAAGGCCTACCTTCCCTGTGTCCTCTTTCTGTCACTAACCATCTTCCCAAGCACTTCTATAAGCCAATACCGAATAGGATGATTATAAGTCAGTTCCATAGATAAATTCTACCAATTGTCTACACATGGAATCATGCTGAATATATTTCTTTGTGTCTGGTTTCATTGGCTCAACAGTATAAGAATAATCCATGTTTGTTCCGTGTAATGGACAACTGTTCACTCTGCTGTAGAGTAATCCATTGTATGAATGTACCAAGGCTGTATCCATTCTACTGTTGATGAATATTTGGGTTGTTTCCAGGTGAGGGTCATTATGAAGAGTGCTGCTATAAACATTCTTTCAAAGCTCATCTGTACATATTTCTGTTGGGCAGATAACCAGGAAGGATTTGATCCCAAATGTATGGGACTCAAAAGCTTCTGTTCTTCCCACGACTCCCCACCACTTGCCTGCAGCATCCATTTACTTTCCTTGCATAATACTCAATAGTCTCCTTCATTAAAGACACCAGCATCACTGTTGTTTTTTTTGTAAATGCTTTTTTTTTAAATCAATCTGCAGCATTTTCTGCTTTGTATTAAAGGGGATACGAATGCAACATGAGGCAGAGGCTTTGCCCTGGAGAGGCTGCAGTGTAGCTGGATAGCACAGTAGTGTCCATAAAATAAACCAAGTGCTAACCTGTATGATACAGGACCAAATGATCTGAGAAAAAATCAGTGAGATAATGCACATGGCCTCAGAAAGTTCCTAGAGAAACAAGCATGCAAGTGAACCACCCAAAATGCCTCGGGTTTTGCTCACCTAGGATGGTGTTAACATTGTTTCCGCATAGACCGATATCCAGACTCTGTCCGCTCTCTTCTACTGTCCCACAGAAAGGCCTTCTTCCCAGACACCAACTTGAATGATTTCTCTTGCTTTCTGTTTATTTTCCATTTCAAGGCAGAATGGGGATTGGTTCCTATAGCAACAGCTACTTCTCCAAATTAATTCTGAATTTCATCAGATGTTCAGTTTGACGGTCCAGCTCTGCCTTCTGATTGTCTGGCTTTCCCAACCATGCTAATTACCCAACTCCTAACAACTCCCTCCTGTTGCCCCCTGGGTGAATAACACAATTTGTATGACTTGAGCAAATGCGGATTACAAAACAATGCTCTGGCCTGGGAGAAACGCTGATTAGTGAGGAGATCTTGGGATTTTAACTGTCCATCACAAAGACGTGAGGCCGTTTGGACAAAAATGTGCTTAGGAAGAGAGAGGATGGAAATCCCTTTACAGAATGCTGCATGGACAGCAGGTTACAAAAAAAAAAAAAAAAAAAAAGAAGGTTGTCTTTCTGGTTTACATGTAACCTCAGAAGAGGAAGATTCATTTGTTGGTTTTAAGCAAAAAGCCCAACAGCCTAGAGTGGAACAGTCAAGATTCTCCTCATGCCTTTGCCTTCAATCAACCCCATATCTTAAGTTAATTAATTCTTTCCATGGGGTTGTCTCCCCACATGACAGCATTTTTACTGCTTTCCTGACACCTCAGACAGATGGACCATTCCATTCCTCAGGGGTGCGCTTTTGTTAGAGGTCATATGGTCTTCATGGAAAGTAGCTTATTTTTCATTTCAGAAATGAGTGGTCTTTCCTTTGCAAGAACTGTCTGCAACCTAAATTAGGTCCTTTAGTCAATGCAAGATCCATTCTTCAAGAATTTCCTCCCCAGAACTAAATTTCAAGCACCTCATAGGTTCAGGGCTTCACAAAATGGTCTTCTGATCCCCTAAGTCTAAAAGCCCATGGCAGTGAGAGTGAGAAAATTATACTAGGCTGGCAGCTCTCCCACTGACAATGAGTTGGTCCAAGTTGAATCAATGTGTTTCCTGGTCAGGACAATGAAAGGCTCTTTGGTTCACTAATTGTCTTTTCTTACACCAAAACTCTCTCTGGATGTTGGTTGGCATGTGCAAGGAGAACCATAGCCAACAAGGCCATCCACTACCAGCATTGGACTCCACAGAAGGCAGAAAAAATGGTAAGACAGTATATAAGAAGAGGGGATGCAGATGTCTTGCCAAGAACCATTCATTCCTTCTAAGACCAACAGTGCTATCTGGGGGCCCAATCATAAATCCTAGGAGGGCAGGGGATGTGGCCAGGATAAAGGAAGGAGCTACATGGGGGAGAGAACCAATGGCTGGTTGTTGGTCCAGCCATTGGATTCTACCCTCCTTCTTCAACCATCCCGGGGGTATTTCCATGGGAACAAGCAGGACTGTGAGGTGATGTGGTCCATCCACCATCACGACACACTCATCAGCCACACTCCACAGTCTCCCCAATTATTTGCTCTGTCTGGCCTTTTGTCTCACACACACACTCGCACCATGGGACTCTGAGAGCACTGACCATGGGTCAGAACACCTCAGAACCAGCCCAGGCTGACGCTAGCCCTCTTGTGCTTGATGCAGTGAACTCTAAGAAAAAAACAGGCTTCTCCAATTCAGGCAATGAATGTGGTAGAAACCCATCACCTGTGAAGACAGCCCTACTGTTGCCCTCCCCACCCAAGGCTTTGCTACAGGGGCTCATCCCACCCTTACCAGCAGCCAGGGTGGGAAAGTCAGCCCTGTGCTTATCACACCTCTGCTTCTCTCCATTGCTTGCCCCACCACGGATGGCTCAGGACTCCCCTATGAACTCTAAATTCAGGCCCACCTCATCGTGCAACACAGTGTTGGCCTGAAGAGCCTGACTTCCCGGAGCCAGGTTACTTGGGTTCAAATCCAGGCTCTGCCACATACCAACTGAGTGACATTGGCAAGTTACCTAAACTTTCTGAGCCTCAGTTTCTTCATCTGTTAAGGTGAAGACCACCGATCCTCACTGTGAAGGTTATCACAGCACGCATCTGTGGGTTAGCCTGTTTTTAGTAGGCAGCAAGCCTTAGTCATGCCTGAATCAAATCCAAGATTATTAAGGACAGGTATTAGCAAAATCTGCACCTGAGATCACATGTGTGCCCTTGAGGGATGACAGGGAAATGGGAGAACAGAGAAATGGTAGACTAAGTCTCGGGGATGTCAAAGGACTTACAGCCAAGCCTGAGGTGGAGGCAAGCTTAACTCTCCTAATTAGGGTCCACTCTTTGGATCCCAGTGGTGTTCCAAAGCATGGATCCCAACCTCAGAGCCACCCCTGCCAGAAGAACCTGCTGTCAGAAATCATCAGGGGAGGGACCTCTTCCATACCGCGTAAGTGTCCTCCATGCATGCTGTCAACCACTGAGGCAAATTAACAGAGCCATCACACTCAAGTTCAAAATGATCCTAAATTACACAACAACACGGTTCCATTTTTTTTTTCTTTAAAAAATTAACTTCAAGGGGCGCCTGGGTGGCTCAGTGGGTTAAAGCCTCTGCCTTTTCCTCAGGTCATGATCCCAGCGTCCTGGGATCGAGCCCCGCATCGGGCTCTCTGCTCAGCGGGGAGCCTGCTTCCCCACCACCGCCCCCACCACTCTGCCTGTCTCTCTGCCTACTTGTGATTTCTCTCTCCGTCAATAAATAAATAAAATCTTTAAAAAAAAATTAAGTTCAAGTACAAGTGGTATTATTTGAGACACTAGAAAATGTTGAATTCCAGGAAGCCCGAGAGGGCGAGGCAAGCCAGCCAGGGAGCAGCGTTCGTTTTCAGCTGTTTCATTTCTAATCTTCAGCCTCTAGAAAAATGACTTGGGTGTAATCAAATGAAAACAATGAAAATAATACACTTGAAGGTCAGACAGTTAACTTAATAGGAAACTCATTAGAAACGTGGCTGGACAGATTCACAGCTGAAGAGCTCGCGTGTGTGACTGAAAGTGAAGGGAGCTCTGGTGCTGTGTTATTAACCAGGGCAAGTCCTTCCTCTTGGACGGAGCCTGCAGAGACTTCATGTGGAACTTGTGGGTCTGGCAGCAAGGGGGAGTGTGTTAAAATGCTCAGCGATGCGCCATGGGTTCAAAAGAGTAAACACAAGCATAACACACCCCTTTGCCAAGTTCAACAAACTGTTTCATGGGGCTCTGAGTCCCTGATGAGGGCAGCAACCAAATGGCCAAGTAAGTAAACCCAAGCCCAAAGGTATCACTCCCTGCTCACCGGTGATCACTGCCAGACACACGTTCTTCTCTGGAATTCACTGATGACAAATGATCGGACCAAGACAAGTTTCAAGAGCAGGGCTCATTTCCTCCTGGTTGCAGGATTAAGTCCATATTTCTCAGTCTGGCCAATTAAATCTAAATCCCCAGGGGTAAGGCTCGGGTCTCAGCAGTTTTTTACAGACGTCCCATGAGATTTTAATGTGTATCCAGCACTCAGAATCACTGGTGTATGCAATCTGGCCATGGCCTTCTTTTCTAACATCTCCCCAAAGAAGGTCATTAAGTCATTAAGGACCTCTCGGAGCCCTAAACATCACAGCAGGACAATATTACTTATTGAGCATATGTACCTGCCACTGCGCTTAGCGATTTTATCCCTTGTCTGATTTAATCCTCACAACCTTATCTAGAGAGTAGTGAGCTACTGGCCCCCGTTTTATAGGTAAGAGAACTGACCCTCAGACAGGTTAAGTCACTAGCCCAAGGTCACATAATTGCAACCAGAAGAGCAGTTGGCTCACCCGAACGGGGAAGCCTGCTTGGGACGATAAAACATATACTCGCCCTACTAGAACAGTATCTGGCACATGAGTACCTAATACATTTTTGGAAGAGCGATGAGTGATCATGTGAATGAATGAGAACACTGGGTAGAATTAACAACCAATAGCCCTTGTCAGATCAATTCAGCCACCCTCTGCCCTCGAAAAGGTCTCGATCAGGATCTGCTTCCTAGCTGAGAAGGCTGGGTTAGGGCACTTGAACCTGAGAAGAAAAACGTGAACTGCTTGGACTATAGGTATTTCCATAAATAACTGATGCTAGAAATGAGCCCTGCCTCGGTTTCTGCTTCACGGAGCAGCTGTTTCTCTAACACTGTGGTTCTCAAACTTGAGAGTGCATTAGAGTCCCCTGGAGGGCTGGATGTCACACACATGTGGAGCCCAAGCAACACGGATGCTGCAGCCCCAGGGTCCCTCTGAGGACTGGGGCCCACATGCCTTGCTGGGCCGTTGATGAGGGTCTGGCCATTCTCAAGGGGTTCCTTTACAGGGGCAGCCACACTTTGTGAGTCTGGGACCTCTGCTACATCCTGTGGACATGTCTTGTAGCAGCCCCACTGCCCCTGGCCAGAAGCTGAGGGGGAGGAAAAGGCAGGAGGTGGAATGCCCCATCATCCAAGCCTACAGCTCACCCTATAGCCTCTGGGCTCTCACACAGACCCCATCTCTTGGTTTCTCCTCTGCATTTCTGCCTGGATTGTTAGAGCAGTGATTTTCACCACCAGGCAAGAACCATATGCCCTTCCAGGAAAATCTGTCAAATTCTCAGGAGGCACAGGTAGCTTGAAAAAACATATTGTAAAAAGTATACTTCTAGGAAGACGGAAGGACCTTTTCACTGATAAAACACACACACACTTCATCCAAAGTGTCTTTATGGCAGGAATTCAGAGAATTTTCTAGAATATAAACTCGTTCCGTCTCCTCCTAGGCAACAGGTTTAAAGCTCAAAAGACAAACAGGCTTATCAAGGTAGGCACGTTTGTTTGTTTCATTTGGCTTTTTTAAATTTCAGAAACTCTTCCAAAGGTGGGAGATCACAGCTGACCAATCTCCAACAGGATTCCCACTTCGTTCCAGAAAGCCAGGATCAGCCTTACCTAAGACGGGATGCAATGAAAGGATGAAAGGGTTGGCCCATTCTAGCATATTGTAATGCAAAGGGTCAATGAAGCTATGTAATCTCGCAGGGCCAGGAAGAGAGATTTCCAGGAACAAAAACCAAGGGTATACAAGGGAAGGCACCAGCAGAATCTCCCCCCACTCATTCCCGCGCCTTTTCATTCCCCTCCCCCCTCCCCAGCGGGACTGTTACCAGATGGGGTGCTAAGTTTCCCCAAGGTGTTTTGTGGCAAGACAGTTCATTCTCGAGATTTTGCAGACTGGGTCTCCTAGGCTTTCAAAGGGGAAGCCTTTGATGTTTACACTCAGGTCCTGAAATCAGAACCTCAGGCAAAAACCCTTTTTATCTCTTCCATCCTAGGCAGCCAAGTTGAAAGCTCTGGCCGGCACTTCCTTTTCAGCTGTTTTTTCCATATTGTCAATTCCCACCCTGCTGAGAGAATGGAATCCCTTTGACTGGAAACGGGTCCATCTCAGAGATGGTGCCAGAGAGTTTTTTTTCTTCCTTTTCTCTCTCCCTTGCATTATTACCCTTAGTGTCACCCACTGGAAGGTGTACTTCTATCCTGTTTTATTTACTTAGCATTAGAAACCAGTTATGGTTTGTGTTTACACGGAGTCGACAAATTTGAGGGTTAATCACCTTCACCCACAAGGCAATAGGAGAGCAACCCCAGGGTCTCGTTCGAGAACGAAACATTTGAAAGGAATTATTTTTGAGATTTGGTGAAAAGCAGCATTAATTCAGTAAAGCTGCAAATTTCGTGAGCCTGTGGGATTTGTGAACAATGTTCAAATAACTTACATTTTCATGGACTGCAATTTAGAAAACACCTGATCTTTGAGTCGACTGGATTTGGGCCCCAAGCTTCTTCCTGAGGTGCATGTGAAATATTTTCTAAAATGCCCATGAAGCTGGCATTTAATGCTCTCACGTATTTTGGACAACAACCCCCGTGAAAGCCAAGAATTCTCTGTATCACAGGGTCCAGAATAATGCTTGCCCCCAGTTAGGGGTCTCTGCAGACCACCAAATGACCTGGCTTGTCTTAGGGGCACCAACTTCAGAGTGACTAGGTTCAGCGCTCAGATCTCCTACTTCTTAGTTGGTGTGACACTGGAAAACATACTTGGCTTCTCAGACAAAATTTCCTTACCATAGAATAGGGATGTTAACAGTCTGCATTTCATGGACATAAGGATTAACTGAGATAATATATCCTAGCACACATCCTAGCACAGGGTAAAATTCAGTAACTTCTAGCTATTATTAGTATTCTTTTAAAGTGTAAATAAAAGCTACTTTCATCTTCACAATCTGTCGCTTTGCCCGATTTCTGGTACAAAACCCACGGCTCTCCTTAGCCAATCTGGTCAAAACCTGGCCCTCCCTGACCTCCTCTCTCCACTACCCTCCTACTCACTCTCTCCCTCAGCCTCACAGACTCTGTCACTTTTGCCCACATAAGCTCCTTCCCTCCTCTGAGCATTGTTTGCACTTGCCGATCCTCTTGCCTGGAATGCCCAGGGCTTCGGGGGGCTCACTCCCTGCTCCATTAAGGCCTGGGCTCAGTAGCCACTTCACTGTTTACGTGCCTACTCATAGAATGTCCGCCCCATGAGACCAGAATTTGTCCTGTTCACCCCAGCACCCCTAGTGCCTAGAACAGGGCCCTGCATGTAATAAGAACTCAATCTGTTTTTGGTTTTGTGTTTTGTTGGGTTTTTTTAATGAATGAATTGCCTTTTCTCTGGAACTAGTATTTCCGTATCACTGGATAGTACAGTCCAAGATGGTGCGTTCCTGCCCAGGAAAACCCAAAGTTCTTAAACACTCGGGGTCAGACGCATCCTTGCTTTGCCATGTGGCTGCTTTTTGCTGCTGTTACTGCTATGCATGCGCGTATTTTAAATCACAGACGTGCCGGCTGAAGAACTCATAAGGTTCTTCCACAGTTCCACTCACTTGGCTGATATCCAAACAGCCAGTTAGATGCCTGGGCACCGATTTTTCATTCAGCAAAATCTGTGCCTTGCCGCATCCAGCGAAGGCTCCTGATTGGCCGGTCACACAACCAATCAGCTTCCAGGGAGAAGATTCCTTTTCCCACTGCGATTGGCCCAGAGACCCCAGACTGGGTCTGGTCGGCTCCATCCCTGCCACCACACTGCCCCTCCCACACCTCAGGGCGAGGAAAGAAGGAGAGAAAAGGCCAGCCTGAGGGGGATGCCTGGGGCGCACAGGTGGGCTGCCCAGCCAGCAGAACAAGAACACCACAGGATCAGAAACATAGGGCTGAAGTCCCGTGGAGGAAAAAATAAATGAGGTCAGGAAGTCTATGTCCCTGGCCACCAGCTAGCCCAGTCATGAACTGAATGGGGTCGTCCAGATTCATAGGTGGGAGTTCTAAAGCCTGGTACCTCAGAATGAGACCCTAGTCGGAGACACAGCCTTTAAAAAGATAAAGGTTAAATGAGGACATCAGGGTGAGCCCTAATCCAGTGTGACGGGTGTCCTTGTAAAAAGGGGAGATTTGGACACAGACACAGAGGGGACAGCATATGAAGACGTGGGGAGAAGGCGGTCATCTATAAGCCAAGGCGAGAAGCTTGGAAGAAAGCTACGCTCTGACACCTGGATCTCGGACTTCTAGTCTCCAGAACTGAGAAACAGCACATTTCTGTTGTGAAACCACCCAGTACGTGGCGTTCTGTTGTGGCAGCCCTGGCAAACTAATACACCCCATGAGTCTTAACATTCCAGAGCCTCGATCTCCAGAACTGCAAAATGGGACACCTGGCCCTCCCCTCCCACAGGTGTGTCGTAGGGATCAAATGAGGCTCGAGGTGGGGGAGCTTTGTAAACTATACAGAAATCCACGGATGAACTCAAGAGGTCTAATTTCACTCTCAGGGCCAGGTCCCGGGGTCCTGGACAGCAAAGCAGATAAAGTCAGAAGCCCCTGGAGACTGTGGGGTCACATTTAGTGGTGTAGGAACTGGAACCTCGCCTTGGTGATCCGCTATTCCAAACCTCCGGGGAAGGGAGGGGAGCTGCCCTCCTCCACAGTTATTTAGTGGATGTGGGAGAAACAGAACTTGCGTGGGAGAAGGGAAAGAGAAGAGAACAGAAACCAGAGATTTCTAAGAAATTGAAAGGAAAAAAACCCACATCCCTGGGAGTTCTCTACATAAAAACAATGCATTTTATTTGTATGGTACTCTGCAGGTCACAAAATACTTGATGGAAGAAGAGATTTTTTTTTTTAACCTCTCTGAGGTCAAGGATCTCTCTGGTAATCTGATGAAAGCTATGCACCCTCTCCTCAGAAAAAATTAACCCATATGCTCACCATCTAAAACATTATACACCAACATGGTCCATCCTGCAATGATGAAAACATTTTGTATCTATACTATCCAATATGGCAGCCACTAACCACATGTGGCTATGGAGGCCTTGAAATGTGGCTAGTGGGACTGAAGAACTGAATTTTTTAATTACTTTATTTTATTAATTTTAACCTAATATCCATCTATGGCTAGTGGCTTCTATATTGGACAAGGCAATTACACGATATTCCAGAGGACTTATAAACATCCTGCAGTCTCACTGACCCTTGCCAAAGGACCAAGTTAGGAACCACTTGTCTTCACAGTAATTATTATGCACCAATTGTGAACCAATTGTCTTCACAATAACTATCTTTTCTGAGCTTACTACCAGAACATGTATCATCTAATTTAATCCTACCAACAACCCAAAGAAAGAGGCAGAACTGTTATCCCCATCTTACAGGTGTGGTTATTGAGGCCCTGAGAGATGCCCCAACTTCCCCAAAGTCTCATGTCAAGGCCACAATGAAGGATTTGGGACTAAAACCCAAGAGCCTGATGTGAGAACTCAAGGTCTTTTCTGATTCCCCAAAAACCTGTTGATAGGGTTTTATGAATGAGGCCCAACCTCCTACCTGAGGCCTCAATGGAAATTATTTCTAGTCAGTAACCCAAAGAACTTTAAATTACGTGGTACCTGTCTTTAAAGTTATAAGCAACGATCCTTCTCTATGCCAAGAAATCCCAAACACAGCACTGCTCACAGCACGTGTGACCCACACTGGTCTACACTGTAGAGGTCATCCTTCACAAGTGCCTTCAGGTGCCCACGGTAACCAGGCCACAGGGAGCAAAACCCTTGGAATTTTATAAAACTCGCTCTCCTCCTGCATCGTGTATCTCCACTCACTTCTAACCTCTAGACGTTCCCCTCATTTGCAGGCATATTTGGACTTGTTTTCTCAACCCGGAATTCTGCTTTCTCCAATTCTTCCTCAAAATAACTCCTTCAAGGCCCAGCCTGTATGCCACGAAAACTCCTAAGCTCCAGGACTCCATGGCCCAAGAATATGTTGCTTGCCTATCTACAAGAACAGTCTTCTGTCATGCCTTGTATGTCATACAGGTGCATAGCCTGTTGTCTCTTTCAGTTTCTAACCACATTGAACACAATGCCAGACACGGTCACTTGGTAGACCAGTGGTCCCCACTTGTTAAAACACGGACAGCCAGGCCCTACCCTGGAGCTGCTGATTCAGCGGGTCTTCAGTGAGGCCCTGGAATCTGCATTTCTATCAATCTCAATTTATATAGATGTTACCGGTTCAGAGACTGCACTTTGAGAATCCCCACAAGAGATGTTTGTGGAATGAATACATGATTGAGTGAATGAAAATTTCCCTTAAGCACCCTCTCCCCAAGGGCTCCAAAAATGAGCTTTAGAGAAATCAAGATAAAAATTGTCACCAACATTTACTTCTAGATGAGGATCAAAAATAGAAGCAACAAGGGGGAAAAATGGCCAAAAACAGCAGGGAACCAGAAGGAAAACTTAAGATAGATAACAGAAAAACTTGTAGGTTACCATCTGGTTTCCTCTTAGCCATTACTGTGTAACATATTATGATCAGACCATAATTAAAAATACTATGATGAGACCAAGTTAAAAATAGGTTCATTTTCTGACTCAACCATATATTAAAAAATATTCTGGAGAACACTCTGACTCGGTAAGTCCAAGCCTAGAAAATTTTTTGTAAGACAAAAATAATAATTATCAGAAATGAATATAAAAATGATTACAAGGAGGGTCACAAAAGCCCTCCTTATAATCACCAGAAATTTGAAACAACTTAAATGTTTAACAAAAGGAATTAGATCCAATAAAATATATAAATTATAAGTGGAAGACTCTAAAACCTTTAAAATATCCTGACAGGGAATATTTATTGACATAGGAAAAGGTGCAGGAGAGGTTAGAACTGAAATTATGTTGAAGTTTTAACTTGTGTATCTCAATCATTTCTGCAACAAACACATATTGCTTGAGTAAATTTTTTTACAGATATTAAAAAAGAGAGAGAGGGGGGCTAGAGGAAGTCTATACTCACTATTTCTTCCCAGGAAGGAGTAACGAGTTGAAGCACAAGAGCTTTTGTAACTTTCTCCCGGCCCCCCTCTCCTACAAACACTGACTACAACTCGGATTCCAGTGGAGAAGCATCTGCCCCACCAAGAGATCCCTCTTCTTTCTTGGTACTTCCCAGACCTGCTCAAAGATATAATTCCCAACTCAAAGAGCCTCCACTTGGAGTAACTCATGACTCCACCACTGGGGCATCTGCTTTGGGGAATGACATTGACAATGGCTCCACCGTGACCCCTCGTCAACAGCAAACTGACATTTTTCAGAAACAGTGGCTGTCTCTACCGGCTTTTAATAAGGCGGGTTGCTTAGCAACCGCCAAGAACTGGCAAGAAGGCAGAAGAAGGCACAAGCCAGAGCTATTTTATGACCAAAGTGAGCTGTGTTACATGTGTCTGGTTGCATGCAAGGTAACCAAATGAGAGATAACACCCAGCTATTTTTGCATCATGAGGAAAAATACTTGGCTCCTGCCCAGAAGGGCAATTACCTAAAAATCTTGGCAGGCCCCATGGTATGAAAAATGGTAACTGATACGCGGGTGGAAAAAAAAAATCACTGACCTTCATAAATACTGATGATATGAGGATGGTTGAGGGATGACATGATCTCAATCTCTCGTCTGATGTGAACCATGTCTTGTTCATCCTTAATTTTGTCCTTACGAATGGATTTTATAGCAACCTATAAAGTCAGGAAATGAAATGTTACCCAGAGAACTAAACAGATGCAAATCAGCCATTGGGGGAGTTTGGAAAATAAATACAGATGTTACTTGTTGGCAGAACCGACGATAACCAAAACAAAGCTTCGAAATACCCCCGTCACATCTTTCTTTTATAGCAAAAACACCCTTCTCCCAACAACAGAAAACATCAGGTTTCAACAGCCGAGGGTTTGGGATGCTGGGTTGGGTTTTTTTTGGTTTTTGAGGGGTTTTTTGTTTTTGTTTTTGTTTTTGTTTCCATAAAGCACAGGCTGCTTCACGTGGCCAGATCCATTTACTCTAGGAATCCTGATCCTTTGAAAAAAGGAAAAGGGAGAGCTCGGTTTACAGGGTATCAGTGATTAAACATGGGTGGGTGAAATCAGTGTCACTCTGCTCCACCGGGCAGCTGCCACAGCACAGGCTCACAAGAGCTTTCCTGCATGAGGCTTCTCGAAGCCAGTTCTGCTCAAACTTTGGTTTTAAGACTCCAGCCTACACTGTGTTTGTGCAATTGCTCAGCGGCCAAATCCTTCCTTCACCCTTCCTCTTGCCCAAGGGCCTTTGATACACATGACGAGACCAAAAGTCTCTGCTGTAGAAAAATCAGGATAAAACAAAGGGAGGGACACAGACTCCCTGCCCAGCCCCAGCTGATCTCCGTGCCAGTGTGTGCAAAGCTGAACTGCAGGGAGCTGCCTGGGCCAACACACAGAGCATTTACTCAAAAGAAACACATACACAAAAAAGCACTAAATGACAATGGGAATCTAATAAGGAAGAACGGGTTTGCCAATGGATTCATCTTCGCTCATAAACAAGTTGCTTCGTAATTTAATACACCCTGGCTATAAGGGAGGCAAAAAGTACTCTGGAGGGGGAAGGTGTCCATGGATAACAAGGAAGCCTGCCAATCAGCGTGTGCCCAGGTCCAAAAGCCTGCTTAGTCCCCTCCAAAGTGGTCCTCCTGTGATGTCATTTCCCACCTGGACTACCCTCTCCTAGAATTAAGGCTCTTAGCCCATCCCCCAGAACACAAAGCCACGAAGTGCTCCTTGTTACCACCAGGCCACTGTCACACCTGGATTAAGACAGGCTCCTATCAGCTTCCCAGGGAATGCACTCCCACCTGTGATCGTTAATATCTTCTGGCTTAGACCAGGTCGCCGCCAAGCACGATACGTGGAAACATTTCTAAAATACAGTCGGTCCATCTATAATTCAGTAAGAACTGGGTAGCTATTATCATCATCATCATTATTATTATTGTTTTTGCTGCTTGCTGACCTCCCAACAAATGGGGGAAATGGATGGGCAGGTCCCCATATTTCTCCTCTGCAGAACCCTCCCCAGCTGTAATGAAATCAGTATTCACGTCGTCACTTGGCTCTACGGGGATTTAATTGGGGATCTAATTCACACATTGATCTCCAGTGTGTAACTCTGGGTTGGCACAAGGTAGGCCTGAGAAAAGCCTTAGTGTGTGGGCAAGTGTTAGGTAGACAGAAAGGGGAGGATGAGGGAGGAGGGAGGGGAGGGGGAAGCTGGGGTGATGTCTGCCGTTAGGTTATGAGAGCCCAGATGGCCGAAGTGATAGTGGAACCGGAGCAAAAAAGGAAGGACCACCCTAACCAGACACCACCCCTGAGACAGGCACCCTGGGAAACGGCTTAGTTTTTCTCTGGCATCCTACCTGCAAGGGGAACCGAGGAATGGACAAAGCAGAGTGGAAACACGGGATGCTGGACTGTAAACCCAGGGGCCAGCACCGTTCTCCCTCAGCCTCCTGAAGCTGCATAAAAGGAGGCTGCCCAGAGATGAATGAGCTTCCAGCTTCAAGGCCCTTTTCACCAGGGTGCCAGGCTCAAAGCCACCCCAGCCCCTCCCGGAGCCCCATTCTGTATGCAGCAAGAAAAGCCTCCCTGTGCTGAAGTGGAATGTAAAGATATGACTGGCAGGCTTTATTTTGTCTGAGCTGGGACTGTGATCCTGGGAGCTTGCTCTCGAAGGAAGCAGACAGTGAACACACACAGGCCTTGGAGGATGTGGGTGGCTGTTGGATCAACTCCTGCATTCCTCCAGGAACTAAAGGCGGGCTAGGGGAGAAACCACCCCTTGGATTATGCAGCAGGCTGAACTTGGCCTCCAGGAGGCCCTATTGTCAAATAACAATAGGCATAAATTCTTTCCCCTTCCAGGGTCAGGGGAGGCTGGTGACAGGGGGGGGTAAGAAAAGAAGCCCACTTGTCAGTGGGCTCTCCCCAACAGTGGGGCAGGGGCATGTTTGCCAGGGGGATGCTTCCAGCCCAGTATGAAAAGGAAAGTGTTCACATTCTAATAAAACCCCACTCGGCGCTAAGGAACTAAAAGGGCTCCATAAATGTTAATAACCATGGTCGTTGCCCCTCCACAAAAGTTTCCCTCTTCCTGCAATGAATCTTCTATTGACAATGTAAAAGAGGGCTCATTCTGTCCCCTCTTTCAAAGGGTTGGAGGAAGTCAGTCGGAGACCAATGCTAGAAATCACTTAGAGCCCTGTAACTGTCAAGGCCGGGACGAGACCCTCCGCTCGACTCCCAGGAGCAGGGAGCTGACGCCCCGAAGGCTGCAGAGCCAGTCAGTGGCAACCCCAGACACTGTAACACCACCGGTAAGAACAGCAGCCCGGCCCTTCACACCCCAGATCCCTATATCCTCGCTCAGGCGCCAGCTCCAGGATGCCTTACACAGACCTCCCTGACCTCTCTTGCCACACCGTCCCCCACTTTATCTTCTTGGGGGCCTGTCACACCACATGAAATTCTCTGGCTTCTCTGTTTGCTGCATATTCAGCCTGTGACCCAATCCAGCCTGTGGCTGTTTCTGGAGGACCCAGAAAGCTAAGAATGGTTGTCGTATTTTTAAAGAGTCGTTTATAAAAGGAGACAGAGATCTATAAATGTAGCTGCTGTAACATAAGGTAGCGCCTGCTTCATGAGGTTGAGGGAAAAACGGAGCCAGCACGCAGGGAAGCAGGGTTGCCTAACGGTCAGGGGCACAGGGGCACGGCTTTGAGTCCTGGCTGAAACCACTCACTAGCCCACTAGCCGCTGTGTGACCTCCGGCAGGTTGCATAACCTTTCTGTGCTCCAGTTTCCTCATCCATCAAGGAAGTACTCCTGTGAGGATCAGTGAAGAGGGGAATAAGAGATTCCCACTCGAACCAAAAGTCTGTCTCAAGATACCCCCTTCAGCATCTCTGGATTTGGGCTGCTTGTTCACTTCTTTCTTTGGAACACCAACCAGGTACCAAGCACAGCGCTGGCATGACCCAGGGGAGAACCAACAAGATTCCGTCCCAGCCCTCAAGGTTAGGGGGAGGAGGAAGCGTGGTGGCAAAAACTGCACAAATAATTACGTTATTTTCCTCGTGGCCAAAGGCCACGGAGCAGCCACAGAGAGGTGGGGCATTCTGGAGAAAACATCCTCTTCAGTTTTCCTCAGTCCTTACCCACATCGACAAAGAAAGATAGAGGTAAGGAAAGAAGCGCCCAGCAGGAAGAGATTACCAAATGTCTGAAATCATACACCTTAAAAAAAAAAAAAAATCCAATTTGTTGCCGCAGGAGCCAAAGAGATGTCACCCTGCCTGCAAAGCGATGGGAACTCACGCACAGTACAGCCGCATTCATAAATGTTCCCAAGTCTAGACAGCACCGCGCACCTTATAAAATGGTCTGCCTTTAAATAAGGCCACCCTAGAGTTTAATGTCTAAACCGTATGCAGCAGCAGGTCTGGCGGGGGACCTGTGAATTCTGCCCTGCCTCTTTAAGCGGAGCTCTCAGCCCAGCCAGCCCTCAGCCCTCCAGAAAGGGAGCAGGCCCTGCCTCCTCTTCCCTACAGGGCACTTTTTCCTTTTTGGAAGAATCACCTGTTCTGCACCCTGCTGGATGTCCTTTGCCACAGTGGCTGCCAGGAATGTTAAGGGCTTGGTGGCTGGGCAAGGATCTGGGAGGCAATGGCTAGCTGACCTCAAGGGAGCTGGAGCATCACAGATCTGTTCTCATCTGTAAAAGGGGGCTAGGAAGCACCGCCCCCCACCACCTCCTAACCCCCACTTCCACCCCACCCCTTCTTGGGGCTGTTCTAAGGAGTGGGAATGATGTGAGTAAAGTAGCACACAGTAGGTGTTTACTGAATGGTGTGATGATAGATGAGGCCTGGAAGATATGGGGTCCTGGACCGCGTTTCAGGGGTGATGAGCCCCAGCAGATCATCTTTATAGGCCTCCCCCCCACACCATGTCCCCCACACGCAACCTCCCCCCCCACATTTGTACTGAGGCCAGAGCAGTTTAAAATTCTACCTGCCTGCCCGCCTTCAGAGAGTAGGGCAGCCAGCCATCCTCCTGGCCTGCTCTGGGGCCTGGGGGTAGTTCTGGACAGGCTGTGTGTTTGCCTCTAACCAAGAGCATCACTGCCCTCTTCCCTCCAGAGCTCCTCCCAAGATGCTCAGTCACTGTCATCTCTCAGCCTGCGGGGAGCATCCTAGAACCGGGACTCTCAAACAGGGGTCATGGACACCTTGTTAAAATGCAGATTCTGAGTCCAAAGGTCTAACAGGGGGCCTGGGATTCTGCATTCCTAGCAAGTTTCCTGGGACAACAGTGAAGCTGGTCTGAGCGGCGAGATCTTAGTGCTCTGTCTTTGGGCTGGGACATAGCCACATTTTAAAATCAGCAGCAAGATTCTTAACAATGGTGGTCACGAGCATTTCTTTTTTCTTTTTTTTTTTAAGATTTTATTTATTTTTTGACAGAGATCACAAGTAGGCAGAGAGGCAGGCAGAGAGAGGAGGAAGCAGGCTCCCCATGGAGCAGAGAGCCCGATGTGGGGCTCGATCCCAGGACCCTGGGATCATGACCCGAGCTGAAGGCAGAGGCTTTAACCCACTGAGCCACCCAGGTGCCCCGTCACGAGCATTTCTTAAGCGTCAACTACGCATCAGCGGAGCTTATCTCATTTAATCCTAACTGCAACCCCATTTTACCGGGGAGGAAACTGAGATACAGAAAAGACAAATACTGCCCAAACTCATACAGGTTGTGAAAGACAGAGCTAAGACTTCCACGGAGGCTGCTGATTCTAGTGGCTCTGGGTGAAGCTGGCATGGACGGCAACAGGGCAAGTGACAGAATCTCTCCATGGATCTTAAAGAGTCTCCAAAACTCGCTGTGATGGGACCCACTCCAAGCAGGTGAAGTTTTATAGGGTCAGATGTGAGGTGTGAGGAGGCAGCATTTGGGGTCTGAGTAGCAGTGAAGAAATGCAGCAAGAAACACAGCACTAGTGTCACTTAGTAGGAACAAGTCTGCATTCTAATCCCGGCCACGGGAGCTGGCAGCTTCCCTGCCATTCACAAGGTGTGATCTCACCCCCGGCCACGTTCCACGGGAGCTACGGGGCACGGAGTCAGAGGCAGCTTGGGGATCTTTGCTCACCGAGGGGCCCGGAGGCCACTTGCAGCGGAGGTGAGCTGCCAAATGAGGTTGGAGGCCAGTGGAGGGGTTCCTGCTCGAGTCTGGTTGACGGTCAGAGTTCAGGGCAGGACACAGCTCCACACCAGCCACACAAGAAAGGCTGTGCGCGGCCATGACCCCGGCAATGCCACCCAGGAGGCCAGCCTGCAGCCAAAGCCCCTAATTAATTAAAGGACCTCCAGCTCTTTGCAAGGAGCCTGGCCAACTCGGGACAACACTCGAGCAAGTTGCCATGATGCAACCGACCCCACAGGGACCCAAGCCAACTCCTCCACGGGGCCCAGGGGCCTCTTCCTCTCCGGCCTGTTGATTCATGTCATTACATGTTTTTTCAGACAGAAGCAGACTGGGAGCCAAGAGTTGTAGCAACAGGCGCAGAAGAGATGCACCCCGATGCCAGGAAGTGCAGCGTGTGGAAGAAAGAGCTTTTTCTTCGAAGAACAGCATCCACCGTGCACCACCAGCAGCCCTTGAACCTTATCAAAGGTTCTGAAAATAGAGTCCTCTGTTGGAGGTGGTTCTCCAGCCTCGATTTCCCAAAACTCCCCATCAAAAGATGATGTGGCCTCAGGTGAGGCTAGTTTTTCTCCCGCCATGAAAAATGTGTTCTATTTCCAGGAATGCCTGGGTGGCTCAGTCAGTTAAGCATCCTACTCTTGGTTTCAGCTCAGGTCATGTTCTCAGGGTCTGGAGATCGAGCCCCGAGTCAGGCTCCACACTCAGCGGGGAGTCTGCTTGAGATTCTCTCTCTCCCTCTCCCCCACCCCTGCCCTTCTCCCCTGCACTCTCTCTCTCTCTCTCTCTCGAAAATAAATAAATAAATCTTTTTTTTTTAATGTGTTCTATTTCCAGAATTTGAATAGCGAATCAGATTTTTATCTGACGGGACTGCTCAGGAGGACCTCAGACAGTCAGGGACGTCTTTATCTTTATCCCAACAGTCCCTCTTCAAGGCCTGGGCTAAGCACATCATTTATTGCATGGGGTGATGCCACAAGGGAAGTGGAATTCATGGCTCAGAAACTGTGGGCACATTTACACTCCCTGTACCAAGCCGGGGTTTATAAACACCAGACAGTGGCCACGGCTGACCAGGCAGGAATCAAAGGAGCAGCAGGAAAAAAATTAAAAAGTCCCATGAAAACTTCACAACAGTGTCAATGCCAAAAGCCAGCAGTGAGCCAGCTCAAAGCACATGATCTGACTCTCTAGGAGAGCAGTCCTTCCCTCAAAGAGTGCTGAGCACACCGCCTGCATCAGATCTGGAGGTTGGGGGGTCTGATTGTCAAAATGCAGCTTCCGACCCCCCCAATAATCTACTGAATTCCAGCAACAGCATTTTTTACAAGCTTCCCAGGGGACTCTGCTGCACTCTGATGTTAGCGAACCGTCGGAAAAAACGCAGCCATGATGGCACTTCTTATTCCATAACTTAAACACTGTGCAGTCATATTAAACATGAGATGATTAATGAAAATTAATGAACTGTCCATCCATATAGAGGGGAATTAAAAACAAGCTGATTCCCTGAGGGGACTCTGTGACCCGAATTAATTTAACCCTGGAAAATGGGAGGTTTGATCCCTGGGGACAGTTTGCTTGTGTGGACCTGTGGCTGCTGGGACGCCCCAGAAGCTGGCTGATAATGGTCTCCTCCCCATGCTCTCCACTCAACCTGGAGCTCCCATACCTGGAAACGTCAGTGTCTCCAAAGGAAGAGAGAGGAAGTGAGCCCTGGAGCCTCCTGTCCCGCCGGCTCTGTGACAGAAGATCTATCTGGCTGGGACCTCAAGGAGCTTCCTCTTACCAGGATCCTCCAGAAGTCTCTCCAGGCTCCTCCCTAATGAATGACCCCACGTCCCAAGGCATGCCAAGTCCTCTGGAAGCACAAGAGATGGGACCCAGGCAACAGCAGCGCCTACAGAGGGACTCAGTTCGTAAGGCTCTTTAGCTGGAACCCAAACGGCCAAGCAGCTGTTTATTTTTGGACTTTCACATTTCCGAAAGCCAAATGCAACACCGACTCAGAATTCTACAGTGCAGCTGCTTTTCTTCCAGGTTCCAACTCTCCTGGGGAGGGAGGGGATGGGCCAGACCCGAGGGCCGACACTGGACAGCCTCGACTGGTAGCATCTGATTGCTCTGATGCGGTTCATAACCCGGCCTGGATAAGCACAGAATTGTGCAATTTTTATTTATCAACCTCCGAGCCCAGCTGAGCCCCGGCCAGAACGGCTGAGAGACCACATCAGCACCTTGGCCTTGTCCTCACTCACAGCAACTTGGCCAGGTGCCCCTGCGCGGAGGTACCCAGGCCAGCACGCCAGAGGCTGAGTGCCCTCCTCTCCAAATGAGGATGCCAACAGTGCCAGCCCCACGAGGTGGATGGCGGGGGCGGGGGATGGGTCATAGATTGCTTGCAGCATGGAGGGCGGAGAAGGCAAACAGTCTTATGGCACAAGGTGTGATAATCAGCAGATGTTAGAGCTGCAAGGACCTCAGGATGTTCTATCCCAAACCCCTCACTTTACAGGTGGGGAAACTGAGTCCCGGGGAGGTTAAAGCACAGGCCCGTGTTCATGGAGTTAACAGCAGTACTGGACCCCCCAGTCTGGGACTAATACTCCGGGCTAGGGGTGCTCACCAACTCGCAAGCCACATCTAACAGCAGGACCAAAACTGCCACCCAAAGACTTACCATGCAGCTGGAAGACCCAGCCCCAGCACAGCCAGGGGCCCGGCCTGCTGCATTATGAGCAAGCTGAGATGGAGAATGACAGCTACTCCTAGGCGTCCTGGCAAATTATGACTCGTTTCACAGCACGGCACCTCCCTGTCATGCCAGAGCCGTCCTCCCACAGACATGCCAGAGACGTGTTATTCACTCCAATTCAGCCCAAACCATGTTCCAGTTTCTGAAGCCTTATTTGATATCACACATGAGTAGGCATACTTGGGGAGTTTTTAATCCCCTTATTTCTTAATTCGTTGAAAACACTGCTTTTAAATATTAACTTTGGGCTGCTACTAAGTCACTGACCTTGGGAACAATGAACAAGGGACACAGAAGACCTAAGAACCAAAATTAGTTTTCCAAAGAGGGAAAAAAAATGAGTCCATAAATTTAGTTGATCCAGTTGAACAGAACAAAGAAAAAAGTTTTTTTTTTAAGATGGTAAAAAATATAGGAACATGCAAAAAGAAAAAAGTGTGGCTTTAAATTATATTGCATATTTTAACTGTGGATGATTTTATAAATAAGTGAAAGGGAAGATTCTTCGGATGTTATTTTTATCCCGGCGAAACTCTTGCTAGGAAAGCTGATTCGTGGCGATGAGTATGCACGAAGACACGAAGGACAGGTAAGGAACAACTGTCTGGCTGCGATCTGTCCCCCTGGAGGCCTCCTTCAGCATCTCATCACAAACCAGAGTTTCTTTTCCTTCCAAAGGAAGCTTTCACTGTCCAAAACAGGCTGGGCCCTGCTCCAGAGCCCTAGGGCAAAATCCGGCAAACCCCCCCCCCACCCCTGATGCTTATCAGCCTGCTAATTACCCCCCACTGCAAACCTGCCGGGGAGGCTTGTCACAGCAGCTCCTCCAGCTTCGCAGGCACAGCCCCAGGCGGTGCCAGCCGGACCCCCAAGGAGCATGCGGAGCCCCCAGCGGGCATTTCCGGCCACCCCATGAGACCCCTTAGCTTTGTGACCTTCATCCAACACCCATTACTCAGTTCCTACCCTCACGGAGTTCGGGGCAGGGGTCTGTGGCTCTTACGGGGACCCTAAAGAACAGTCTGGGTGGAGAGTGAGGCACTCCTGGACATTCGTGCTTGTCATTTTCTCTGCTGGGACCCCTCCACGCCCAATCATCTGCAACTGTCTTCAACTGCCCGCCAGCTCCTCCGTATCTGTCCCCCACCAGGACCCCCCGTAACGCACGTACAAGTCCGCTTCCCTAACCTCGGTCACCATTCACACAGAGACCTTTTCTGTCTCCACCATCTCCAGCACCTCGCAGGTGCCTGGCACGTAGGAGACGCCAAAAAGCTGTGGCTCAAATGGACTCCGAGTGTTACAAAGGACCCTTAACATTTTGCGAAGTGAAATAAATCAGACGTGGAAGGCAAATCCTGTACAATCTCACTTACATGCAGAATCTAAAACAGCCAACCTCATAGAGGTAGAGAGTGTACTGGTGGGTGCCAGGGCCTGCGGGGTAGGGGAAATAGGAGATGTGGGTCCAAGGGCACCACACCCCCCAGATCTAAGCTGACTAAGTTGTGAGGACCTCAGGTGCAGCACAGTGACTACAGTAAGCAAATACTGTCTTAGGTACTTGAAAGTTAAGAAAGTAGATCTTAAATGTTATCAGCATGCATGTGCGCACCCACGCACGCACACGCACACACACACAATGATGATTAGGTGAAAGGATAGAAGTGGTAACTAACCTGATAGTGGTAATTATTTTGCAATATACCAAATGGCAAATATATGGAAATGCATCAAATCATTGCACCATACACCTTAAACTGACATATGTCCTATGTTAGTAATATCTCAATGAAGCTGGGGCTAGGGAGGAAGGACCTTTAAAAAAAAGGAAAACCACAGGAGAACATCTTATCATTCCATAGCCACATGCCACTGGGTCTTTTTTTACTCACTCATCTCTCAAGTGTTGAATCCCTCCTTATCCTAAAATCACTGAGCCCGAACTTGTTCTTCTCTAAAATGGAGAAAATATGATGGTGTTTAGAAATGGGGCGTTTAGGGGTTGATTAGGTCCTGAGGGTGGAGCGCTCATGAACGGGATATCAGTGGCCTTAGCAGAGAGACCCCAGAGAGCTCCCTTGTCCCATCTGCCAAGTGAGGACATGTGAGAAGATGGCCGTCTATGAACCGGAAAGGGGGCCTTCTCCAGACACAGAACCTCTGGGTGCTTGATCTTGGACTTCCACCCCACGAAACTATAAAAAATAAATTTCTATTATTTATAAGCTCCTAAAAAAATAAAACAGAGATAAGAACAGCACCCACTGCAGAAGGGCTGGGAGATAATTCACACCAACAGCTCACAGTGATGCTAATAATTACAGGCTATCGGGCCCTGACTGTGAGCCAGGCACTAGGCACCATCCTGTTGCTCAACCTTTCCCTCGTTAAATTCTTGCAGAAACATTATTATTTCTGCTTCTCAATGAATATAAACTGAGTCTGAGGCAGGTGATGTAACTTGCCTTAGGGTACACGACTAACAAGTAGGGAAGCTGGGTCACACAAAAGCCAATAACCGTATTCTTAAGCTCTGGACCACACCCACAAAGCAGGTGCCACAGCGCCTGGCACAGTGCGGGGATTTGATAAAAAGGGGCTGAATCCGAGTCTCTGGAGATACCACTTTGTCTCCACCCTGAGTCTTCTTTTAGGCTAGTTTTTAAAACTGCTTCCATCTTCAAAAGCACCTCCATTGGTGTTCCTTGCTTTTCTCTGTGAGGCCAGCCCACGCAACCGGACAAAAGGCGGAACTGGAGAGGGGTCTGAGAGGTGTGTCCTTAAAAATGGTGCCATCATGAGTCAATTCTCCAGCAAGCAATCTGGGCAAATCTGCTCTGGACAAGGCACTGATCTAGGCCCTGTAGGACATGATCCAGACATTCCCTCCAAGAGGCTTACAACCCTACTGGAAAGGGTGGTAGACATCAAGGCTTCTCTCTGCCCTGCGCCCATTCACCCTTCTACTGATAGGAACACTCTGACTTTGCTCTGAAGATCCCACCACGTGCAATTTTTAAAGAGAATGTCAGTCAAGTTAAAGCACTCTCCCAATGCCAACAGGTGGGCCCATGATCCTAGGATTGGGCTAAGAAGAGGCTATTTCCCCAGAATTGAGCTTTGAGTGGTCTGAGAATAGCTGGGCCATTCATCCCAACAACAATCTCTGAAAAGAACTAGTTCCCTCGGTCTTCCTTGGGTTTTGTCTTTTCCCCAGCCTCCTCCTCTGGGATACACCAGAACTTCCAAGTTCACTTTCGCCTTCATGAGTTACAGAGTCCATTTCTGTCACTAGCAACCAAGGCCCCTAACTTCTACCGGGAGATGTCCATGGGTCAGCGTGGGAAGACAGAACAAGGCTACTAAGCAGGGAAGCACCTGCTGTGTTTGGGGCTAGAGAAGTCAGGGAAGGCTCTTGGGAGCAGGTGGGATGGGGGACTGGACCAGAAGATACACAGTCTTTGGCACAGACAAGGAGACTACTAATCAAGACATCTCACCCTCCTCAAGCCAATAGGCAAACACATAAGCCTAGAGTTTGGCCAAGATGATGCTTTTTCTAGGACTGTAAGACCTTTACCAGCAAAGTGTCTTTTTGGGAGATCGTGAACTGTTTTAGGTATGCAGAGTTGGGGCCTCCGAAGAAGTCCTTCCATGCATCACCCCCCGCCATTTCTACCTCTGTGTTTCTCTCATGCTCCTAAATAAGATCAAAATTGAGTCTCACTTTGCTCATTCATTTTTCCATCCCTAAAAAGGATATATCTGCACTGTCCCCTTTGCTCACACATACTGCACGCCTACACTCAGTCACCTCCTCCACGGAATGGGCCACGTCTCACTTGACTGGAACAAGTCAAAATGCCAATCTTCAGGGACCAGCCAGATGTAATTTTTACAATAATTTCCTCTTGCACCAAAATAAAGACATAGTAAATTGTTACGGAGTTTTGCCCTTTGTTTGTGTTTTTGTTTTTGTTTTTGTTTTTCTGGATGGTTGGGGGTTCAGTAGGGTTATTTTTTACCTATCTTGCAGAAAAGTAGAGAAAGTCTAGCCATATTCTCTGCCAAATAATGTTCATATCTATATTTACCAGTTCTTAGAGACTGAATTGTGTCCCCCAAATTCATATGTTGAGGCCTTAACCTCCAATGTGACTATATTTGAAGGCAGAGCCTTTAAGGAGGTAATTAAGGGTAAATGAGGCCATAAGGGTGGGGCCCTGATCCAACAGGTCCGGTGTCCTTATAAGAAGAGGATGAAAAGACACCAGGAGCATTCACATACCCATGACAGAACATGTGAGGACAGCCAGAAGGTGGCAGTCTACAGGCTGGGAAGAGAGGCCTCACCAGAAACCAACCCTGCCGGCACCCTGATCTTGAACTTCTAGCCTCCAGACCTGTGAGGAAATTAATTTCTGTTATTTAACCACTCAGTGTGTGGTATTCTGTTATCTGGCCTGAGCACACTAATACTCTACTCCTTCTCCAATTGACCTAAATCACAGTCAACATATAATCCAACCAAAGGGAGGGTCATTCACAGTCAATATCAAGCATAACAAGCAAAGCCTACAGTGCCTTGTTCATCCCTGTGTCCCCAATATCTAGAAAAGAGTCTGGCACCACAGCAGACATTCAGTACAGAGTTGTTGGGTTGAATCAAGTGAATAATAATAATCAAGTCTTAACTTTTGTAAGAATGAAAACACCCATCCACTCAGGCCACCAACCTGGCCCAGCACCTGCAAGTTGTTAAAGTCAGACAACCTACCCAGATGATACCCCAGATCCCAATCTCATCCATGTCACCTCTGTCCTTGTGGGGAAGACAGCAAACCCAGGTAAATGACCCCCAGGCACTATGCATACAATTCCGTCCCACTACACTGTACTCTCCCCACCAGCCCCTGGGACCGGCTCCTCGTGTCACAGGAAAGGAAAACAGAAACTGAGAAAAAGGGACTCCCCACATCACAGGTCATAAAGGCCATACCCAACAGTCAAGGGGTACCTGGATTTTGTGGCCAATGCTGCCTCCGTGGGGCCATACCTATTCCCACGATTCCATCAAATCCCCAGAACGGCAGGATAAGGAACGAACACCCTGCGTCCCGGCATTGGGATGCTTCCTTTCTCGGGAAGTTAGGCCTAGGGTGGGGGAACTATCTCAGATATCAGACTGTTCAAATTTCGGGGATGATCCAGCCGGGGAGCTAATCAGAACAATTTGGGTGTGCGGCTAAACAAGGACACCCCTTCCTGGATCGAGCACCGCCTTTATGGCAACACTTCATAAGAACCATTCCCCTACAACAAAACTGTCACACCCAGCAACCGCAGGCCAGAAACGTCCCAGCTGAGCCCCACCAAGATGCTTTCTGATGTACTGTACACACAAATACCAATATTCCCCAGATGTTCTCTATGTAAAACATTTGGTTTGAGACGCAGCCCTTCTTTCCCAAAAACCCTTACATTTGTTTAATGGACTCATACAGTTCAGCTAAAATGTCCTGGATCAGACATCTGAGGCCAGCCCGGCTCTGATGTAAGCATCCCATCTGCAGAAAAGACGAACAAGTAAATAAGACAGTCTTCCCCAAGATTTATGCTCCCTGCATCTTTAAGCAGGTCATAAAATGTAAGCTATGTATGGCTAATAATGCAAGTTGCTTTCAAGTGTGTTTCTGAGTCCATCTCCGAATTAATCGAAGACCGATGTTCCAACAGAGAGTGGGTCTGGCATGCTGAACAGAAGGCCACGTTCTGCTTCTCACTCCCACAGGAAAGAAGTTTTAAAAAAATCGGTCATCTGAGCCACCCTGAGGTAAATGTAGGTTTTTCCTGGTTTTCATCATTCAGATACAGGGGTGTCCCCTGTGTCCCAACGCCACTTACCCTCTAAGTCACACTTCAAAACACAGGTAAGAGATGGGGAAATGGAAAATGTACTCCCCAAGTGACCCTGGCCAGCCCTACTCCCCCCACAACGGCTCATCCTGTCACATGAGAAAAACGGAAGTTCACGAGACTCACGGTCAGGGCCCGTTCAGCTGTGAAGATTATAAGAGGAAGGGAAATAAACTGTTAGAAAAGCCACCCAAGAAATGTCATTGAATCCATGCCCCGAGTCCCCACAGACGGCAACCCACAATTTTTCTTACTAATATTTATAATAAGCTTGGTCACAGCAAATCTTTGGGGAAGTGGAAAAATGGAAGGAGAAAGCCGTCAGAGGGGGCCTCACTGACAGAACCAAGACCGGACAACTGATTTTTACCTTCCATCTTTAACTTCCGTGTCTTATGGGTTTTCAGTATGGGGTAGGCATTATTTTTGCTATCAGGAAAGAAGGATTCTATCCTTTAAAAGGGTCACAGCAAGGAATGAAAGTTGATGAGGGAGAAGACAGACAGACTAGAGCAGACATGAGAACCCCAAAATAAAGTTCTGAGGACCAGTTAGGAGAAGTTCCCCCAAAGACATCAAGGAGAGTCTAATGTTCATGTATTTTGTTTTAAGAAGGAAAGAAAGTGTACGTACACTTGAAAAAGAGTTCCAAAATACATCCATTTCTTTGACTGAGACTCATGGCAGGTTGAACCCCAGGGACTCTCTGCTTTCCCTTCAGGCTCCTTGTTCAGTCAGCCGACTATCCACCCACCGTCATCCCAGCCAAGTCAACTACCCCAATATGGCGGCCTCTAGAGCCCATGGAACTCCTCATCCTCCAGCAAGGCTAGCAAATCATGACATGATTGTAAGCCCCTCCAACCTAAGGATAAAAAGCCCCAGATTTCAGACTTTTCTTTCATCTCTCACTGCCAAGAAAAGGCAAAATGCAAGAAGATAACACAGAAAATACACCACAGGGGTCCCGACAATGCTAAGTGCTCCAAAATGCTTTTACGATTGTAGTTAACAAAGAGCCCTTATGCAGAGAGATACATAAGTAAGAAAACGACTCCAATGAGACCTTCCAAATCTTGAGAGGTCGAGAGGACAGTGTCGGGGGCAGCCTGAGAAAGGGCTGGGAGAAGGGGAGCAGCTGGGGCTGTTTTCGAGAGGACATTTCAGGTCACCCCACCAAAAGAAGTCCCTCCAAATGTACTTCTGTAGCCCCCAGGGAATTGATTTTGGAGGATGGAATTATTTTGCTGAAATAAACAGACACACAAAGGTCGCTACAACTGGGGCCTATAAAGAAAACAAGCCAGCTGCCGCATTTACGGGCAGCCTCTGATGCAACAGGAGCAAAAGGTCCCGGCCCAGATCCAGGCGGATGGCTTTGGACACACCAGTCCTCCCCAGAGAAAGCAAGCACACCGGGGGCAAGGCTGGGGGCTGGTGAGGGGGGGCTTGCCTTCCCGTGGGTGAGGTCCCCACTTGGCCAGGCATCGATGAGACATCTCCAGGAGTGCGGACCTCGGACCTCTATGCTCAGCGTGCACCAGCCAGTGACCTAAGGGATGGTTTAAAATGCGCGTGCCTGGGCCCCATCCCCAGAGAGCTTTTAAAGGGTTATTCTAATGCTCAGCCAGGACCGAGAACCAGCAATATAGCAGGAATTGCCCTCAGCGGAGTCGGATGGACCGGAGTCAACGCAGGTGTAGCCTTGACTCTGTGGGCAGATCAGGCCAAGGGCAAGTCTCTCTGTACAGAGCTGGCACATAGTGGGCCCAGGGGAATATCTGCCAAATGAATGAGTTAATTCTGCTCCTTAAGGCCAAGGATGGACATGTGTAGATCAACAGAGCTCATAATGTCCATCCGTGTTAATTCCCTAAACAGGCACTGCATGAACACACCCGAACTCTGATTCCGAGGAACTGGCAAAAAAGGATATGAAGGTCCACCCAACACTCACAGGAGGCAGCTGCTCAAAGCCCAGTGAGCGTGAGCAGCAATGTCACCCAATTTCAGGGTTTGGATCCTGCCTATGAACACAGCAGGTGTGAGCAAGTGACTTAATCTTCTATGCCTCAGTGTATCCACTGTAAAATGGGGATAGTCATGGTGTGCACATCTCAGGGTTACCATGAGGATGAGTTTAGGTCAGTGATTTAACACACATAAGCTACAGTCAGCTACAATCACTGCTATGCAATTATTTGCTATTATGATCACTCCATGGAAGGGACAGCAGGCAAAGACACCTCACACTTCAGGCCCACTCTACGAACCACTCTATGAACTTCAGACCATTCTATGAAGGTCTGAGGGCCCTCTGGTTATCACGAAAGAAGGTGTGGACTAAAGAAAGTGGGGTGCTCTATCCCCAGATAAATACAGCAACGAGCTTCCCATTGTCCAGAGCTGAGTTTTTTGTTGTTGTTTTAAGATTCATTTATTTATTTGAGAGAGAAGTGGGGGAGGAGGGAAGACAGGGGGAGAGGGAGACAGAATCTTAAGCAGCCTCCCCGCTGAGCACAGAGCCCAATGCAGGGCTCGATCTCACAAGAGTTCTAGAGATCCGACCTGATCCAGAACCAAGAGTCGGACGCTTACCCTACTGCATCACCCAGGTACCCACAGCTAGAGCTGTGTTTCCCAAAGTGCAGACCATGGACCAACCCCATCACGTTCACTTGAGTCGTCTGCTTCAAATGCTGCAGATCCCCAGGTCTCCCTACGTCCCACCCCAGCCCTGCAGGCTCAGACTCTCTAGGGCAGATGCCAAAGATGGCACATTTTGACTGGCACACCCAGGAGAGCCACAAGTCCCCTCAAATTTGAGAACCATTGGATTGGCTAAGCTAGAGGATCCGTGTCTATACCCCCCAGAGCCTCACACCATGCCTGGCACACAGCAGGTGCTCGACAAACACTAGGCGACTCCCGAAGTGTTCGTTCAATGTTTTGAAGGCCCCACTCTGTGTAAGGCCCGTGCAAAGCGGTGCTGAGTCAGACTTCATTCACTCACTCTAAACACCGTTACTGGGTACTTACAACACGCCAGGCAGTGTTCTAGACACCAGATACAGAGAAGATGATGGATGGGGTTGCTAATTACAGAGAGTGACAAGTGCCACATATGGAATAAAGCAAAGTAAAGGGCAGCACGCTCCTCTCATTCAACTCAGCACCTAGAGCAGCTCGAATCAGAATTTCTAGGAAGATGGAAAAGACCTCTTCAGCCCTGTCCAATGGTAGGAAGACACCGGCCAGTAGCTAATGTGGCTACTGTAAACAAGGAACTGAAGTTTTCATTTTAATTGTAATTAATTTTAACAGCCAGTCATGTCCTTGTTAGACAGTGCAGGTCTAGAGGCAGAAGAAGAAATGGAAATGGGAAATGATAACACAGGCATTATGTCCTACGGGTGGCGGGGGGGCGGGGAGGGCAGTGTGCTTAGAGTACCATGTGTTATCAAATGCCTCTCACCCAATTACAAGATGCCCTAATGTTCTCTGGCTCCAAGGGTTGAAAGAACAAGGTCAGGTACAAGGCATTGTACTTGGGCTGGAATTTTTATAGCCCATAATCAGTTGGAAGAGGTATGCAGCCCGGCCAAGCCCCAGGGACCGTGGTTGGGGAACACACTGCCGCCCGCAAAGCCTGTCCACAGCTGCCAGAGAGATCTCTTTCGGCTCTGCCGCCCTGTGGATGGTCGGTCATTCTGTCCTTGGCTAGAACGTCCCACTGGGCCCAAGACACGGCATGGGTTTTATGAGATTTCTCTGGTTCAAGCCTAAGTACGAATACAAGCCTCCTCCTAAATTCCACCGGAAAATTGGTGGCTAATCCAAACATTTCATAAAATTAGAACTCATTGTGGGGCTGAAAGGAATTCAGGCTGTGCCGCCACCAGAGAAATGGAAGATATTTGTTATAATTTTTTCCTTCATGAGCTGTTTTAAGAAGCAAGTGACTTTTCTGCTTGAAATAAAGAAAGCATGCAGGCAGGGGGTGAGGGGGGTGCAGGGGGAGGAAGGGAAGAGTTTTTGTTTTTGTTTTGTTTTCTCTGTGGTTTGCTAAAAGGATCACCAGATGACAAATGGGGGGAATCCTGCTGCACTCCCTCACAGCGCAGCTAGCAGAGATGATAAACCTTCCTTCCCAGTCCTGGCTGCGGCTCGCTTTTGAAAGATGGTGTTTTTCCTGGAAAAAGGACTTTTGCTCCTTCCTTTTCTTCTTGGGCTTTAGCCCCAGAACGTTCACATCCAGAGATTTCGTGAGCAAGAGGGATCTCCGAATCATTCACCCAGGCATGCGTGCATATGTGTCGCCAACACTGATTCACCAGACACTGGACTAGGCACTTGGGATACATCGGCAAGTGAAAGCAATAAACATCCCTGCCCGGGGGCAGCGTGCATTCTAGTGCGAGAAGACGAGCAAAGGAGGATTCGGTGACTGCTGCATCGGAGGCATGCGGGGACAGAACATGAAGACTCGCCAAGTACAGACTCTGGAAGAGGCAGGAAAGGGGGCTCTGGGAGAGCAGGAACCCTGTCGTCTGACCGTCACTCTCCCCTTTCACCCAGAGCAGAGCAACGTCTGACACACAGCTGGCCCTCAACAAATATTTGTTGAGTGAATAATGAAGCCTGCCACCAAAATCGGTCCCAGAACTCTCATCTTACAGATGAGTTGGGTGACGCTATACAAGGGATGGATCTTGCCTGAGCTCATGCAGCTCAAGCTGTGGCCATGAGGGGACTGACCCCAAGTCTCCTGACATCACCCCCTGACTCAAGATGCCCCACAGCCACTCAGCAAGCATTGAAGGCGTTCTTACTGTGGGCCAGGCCCTGAACTAGGCGCTGGGAGGACGTAAATGAGTAAGACACAGAATAATTGAGACTTTGGGACAGAGTTCCTCCAATTACTGTTTTCACAAGCTTGGAGACAACTTCTCTGAGCCTTAAGTCTGGGTTCAATGGGTACCTACCATCCAGCATGCAAGTAAAAAGCCAAGAAGGAAGTAAAGAGCCTAAGCTTCCAAGGTCCCAGACCCATGAAAGGCTAAAGGAACCCAGTGGCTATGACCATGACCCTGACATCAGATAGCCCAGCCCCAAAATCCCAGCTCTGAGACTTTGGGCAAGTCACCTGAGCTTTCTAAATCTCCTCTTCCTCATGTTCAAAATGAACATCCTAATGATACAGCAGAGAAGGAGAGAGGCCTGTCAAGTGCTCAAAACAGCACCTGGCATCCACTGGTCACTCAAAAAAGGTTTCTTGCTAGTAACACTGTTAGGGAAAAGACCCTCCATCCGCTCTGGATGACACACTCAAGCAGATGCACAGGACTCAGGGGAGATTTCCACTTAATTCCTCTCCTCTCCAGGATTTCTGTTCCCAGCTGCTTACATACCCACTGCACACCAACCGGTTCCCTCCCTGAACATCCCGTTTGATTCTGCCTGGGAAACAGATACCATGTGACCATGAGGAAGACTCAAGGTAGGGTTCTCCCTAGAGTGAGCACATCCCTGCCCTGCCTTTCCGTCCAGACACATTCACACGCTGGGCTTGGAGCTCACCCGATCAATGGAGGGTTAGCCCGTTCCCTCCCACTGCTTCTGCTAGCTGAGGGAAAAGTTCACTTTCAGCTCTACCAAGAACCATTATTACAAGGTAATTCCTTGGCGTCTAGGACCACTGAGAGTTTCTCTAAGTTTTTTGGCATCTTTTTTAATTGACTCTGAGAAAGTCAAGGGTGCATGAGGGATGTACTTGAGGCCAAGGGATGAAATTCCAACAGACTAAAGCAACACACACACACACACACACACACACACATACACACACACACCCCCGAGGGAATCAGTCTCCTTAAATAGACCAGCTAAGATGGGTAACTGTAGGCCACAAAAATCGGGATCTGAAATAACCAGGGGAGCTGCAAATTCTAGAGCCAAGAGGTGGTTGGGCCCCCTTGGGGCAGAGGTTGTGTCTTACTCCTTATTGTCTCCCCGGTGCCCAGCACAGTGCCTGGCACACACGTTCATCAACTATCTGAATACATATTTAAACGCCACGTGGGAGAGGCAGAAGGAACACCTGCCACAAGGGAAAAATGACAGCAGATGTTTCCATTCCTTCTTGGGAAGCTGTCTAGGATCATAGCTGAGAACTGAGACAGACATGAGTTAAATTCCTACCATCATCCCCAGGTGACAAAGAGTGGGGCCCTGGGCCTCAGTTCCCTCACGGTTGGTGGGAATAGCTATAGCATCTCTCCCACAGAATGGCTCTAAGGACGACAAAGACGTCAGCGAGGTGAGCAGGTGACACACTTACCCTGAGGCCTGGCAAAAATGAAGTGCTCCCTAAAAAGGAGTTTGATCGATGGATCAATTGTCTTCCTCTTTAAGGATGAAATAGTAGTAAACCCATGAGTCAGTCTTCTTTTAAATGAAGCTGCCAAAAACATCTTTTGGGCTGGGAAAAGACCTTCCTTCTTTTCCTCAACCCTTGAGTCTTGCCTGCAGGATGAAGGAGCTGAGCCGCACCCCCTCCCCCGCCCCCCAGGATGCCGAATGCCCCCTCACTGCTAGAGCCATGGGGAGAAAAAAATGTTGTCTCCAGGGAGAGCCAAAGGCACAACCAAAAGCAGAGGCAACCATGGGCTCTGGCCTCAGGGGGACCCATGAAAAGCCCTAGAAACGCTAGGTATCTTAGGAATAAGCAAAGATTCCCTCCAAGCAACCGTACAAAACATGAGCTAGCCCACCTCCAAACCTTGAATGATCACAGCTAGCACTTGTCAAGGACTGGCTACGTGTCAGACACTGCTTTCGGCACCGTCCCTGAATCCACGGGACCACCTAGGAGGCATGTACTACTCCCACCATCCCATCTCACACATGAGAAAACGGACAGGTCCTTGGAAGGGGAGAGTCTTCTCTCTCACGAAGAACCTAGTGCAGAACCCACCTCACAGACGTGCTTAAAAAAGCACCGCCTCCCTTGAGCTGAAGGGCATCCGAGGGGACCAGGAGCTGGGAAGTAAGACGGCCTCCCCAGGGCGGGCCGACACTCCACATGGGGAGACTCTCCTTACACTTGTCAAGCCTGCACCAGACAACCTGAAAAGAGTTTTGAGAAATAAAGATACTTCCCTTCCCCCGCAACACGCATCCTTCTGCCAAAAACCAGGCAACAGGAAATGAAATCTACATTTCACCCGTTTCATTCATGAATCCCAGGATTCTCTTCCTGTGAGCTTGGAGACCAGTCTGTCTCGGCCCCTCGATTTACAGGTGAGGAAAGGGGGTTCAACACCGGGGTACCTACGACACGTGATGTCAGCCAACGGGATGTCCTGCTTTTCCCAGGAGGGTTCCTTCTGAGAGTAACACTTAAAGAGCATTTGCTGTGGACCACACACGTTTTTAAGACCTTGACACCCAGTGCATGTATCCTCACAGCCACTCCCATTTCATAGATGAAGAAACTGAGTCAGGCAGACCATCTTAAGTTTACCCAGGAGGCTCAGGCAGGCCCTCAAACCCAGGCAGCCTGGCTCAGAGGCCACGCTCAGAACCCGCCCTCACGCTCCCTTTCAGACCCACAGGTGGGATCACCCACTTCCCTTCCACCACTGTCCTGTAGAAGACACGAGAGCATCTCTGTGAACCATACCCGAGCGGAGCCCAAGTCCTGATGAAATGACAAGAGCCAACAAGGACTCCCAAACCCACAGCAATACTCTGTCCTTGTGGCTTTGGAGCCACAGCAATTGGAGGCTTGAGGGAAGCAGGAAGGTTGGGAAGGGGACACCGGGGAGGGGATGAGGCCCTCAGGACATACCAAGACAAACAAGCAACTCCCCTTTATTTCCCTGGGAAGTTGCCCTCAGGCCCTGAGCCACTTGACTGCCACTCCCCTCCCCTCCCAGGGACAGGGGACCCTACCACAGCTGCTCCCAGCACCTCCACCCAGAAACCTCTTGCTGTCTCAGGATCGCTCACGAAAGTAAGCGACATGGAATTCTTTTCTTGAGTTTAAAAGGCAAATCATGATGGTGTTTTTTCCAGAAATACATTAACTCTGAACTCCAGCCAGTTTACAATTCTTAAAGTACTTGATTTACAACCCAGGGAGAAAATGTTTTGAAAATCTTTGCAGATGTACTTTGCATCTAAAGCTTGCCTGCTCCTGCAGAGCCGATCACCAGGGCTTCTCAGATGGGGGGCTGGGGTCTCCCGGGAAGATATGAAAGTGTAGGAGCAGCTGCCCAGGGTGGGAAACAGGCCCCCTCCTCCTCTCTGGCAGGGGTGCAGAGCTGCAGCTCCCAACGCTGGGCTCTTAGGGCGCCTGGGTTTCTCAGTCAATTAAGCATCCAACTGTCTCAGTTTCACCTCAGGTCATGATCTCGAGATGGTGGAACTGAGCCCTGCATCAGGTTCTGTGCTCAGCACGGAGTCTGCTTCGGATTCTCTCTCTCCTTCTCCCTCCTGCTCATGCTCTCTCTCTCTCAAATAAATAAATAAAATCTGCAAAACAAACAAACAATGCTAGGCTCTTCACACCTGTCCACACAGCGCTGAGGGGGGGCGGTGAGCCAGAAAGGGAAAAGGGTGTGGACTCAAGGGGCCTTCCTTTCCTACTGCCTCCATGGTCACAGAGCTCCCCTTCTCAGGCCTCCTCCTGCACTTCTCATTCATTCATTCATACTTACTGAGCACCTACTATAGGCAGGGCACCAGGCAGGCCAGAAAGCAGTGAGGAGTAAGACAGCACCCCTTTTTCCCTTCTAACGTGGGAGGAAGGGGAGGGGATCCACAGACCAATCATCAAAGCTGCATAGTTCACGTGTTCTGAAGGAAACGGACAAGGGGCGAAGATAGAAGAATGAAGAAGTGGGAGTTTGGACCCTGGAAGGAGCCTTGAAGGATGTGGCAAATTCCTAGCTTAGTCCCCACACAACCCATGGCAGGGTTTCAAGCAGGGAGACTCATGTTCTAGGATAAAAGACCACCAGGTAGGCGTTGCTGGTACTTTTCACCAAAATAAATAATAACACCAACCCTGGTTTTCAAAAGCCTGCTAGGCAACCAGGCTCTGTGTCGGAAGCTTCCAAATCTATTTCTCGTGGCAGTTCCACTTGGTAGGTTGCTGGGAGGGAGCTGCACTTTCTAGGTGAGAAAACAGGAGCTCATAGAAAACGTGTAGCTTGCTCAGAACCATCTAGCTGCCGAGTAGCAGGGATGAATTTGAACCCAAATCCGTCTGGTCCTACAGCCATGATTTCTTCCCCTGCACCTCATTTAGATACTACCTTGCATTGTTCCCAGATTATTCCAGATGTATGACTCACATGCCCCAACTAAAGTCTCCGTATCTCAGTGCAGGACTTGTCATGTTCTCTGAAATGGCCAACAGTCCTGAGCCCATAGGAAACACTTATTCCATACATCTGGTTGACCACTGGATTAGAAGGAAAAGGTACGCCAACCCTCTACATATGTTGGGTGTTTATTGTGTGTTTTTAGTATGTTGGGTCTGAACGTTACTACTCAGCCATAGAGCAGGGATGAGTGGTGGCTAATAAAAAGAATGATGCCTTCATCATTATCCACTAGCAGCACTGGTTGACCATGGCACACAGGACACTGCTTTCCACTTGTGACACAAAATGAGCATGAGAGTTCTGGGGACCCACAGACTGGAATCTTGAAGGCCTGACTGATATGGACTTCCATTCCCATCCCCACTCCCCACCCACTCCCCTGGGCCCCGCTTTGGGTCTGTTTGTTTGTTTGTTTGTTTTTAATAACAGCTTTATTGTGATCTAATTTACATATCACAAAACCCACCCATTCAAAATGTACAATTCGGGGACTTTCAGTATACTCGCAGAGTTCTGCAACCGTCACCACCATCAATTTTAGAACATTTCCGTTACTCCGAAAGAAACCCCACCCCCATTAGCAGCTACTCCCCATTTCCTTCCAACCCACTCAAGCCCTAAGAAACCACTCATCTACGTTCTGTCTCTCCAGCCTTGCCGAATGTGGACATTTCACAGAAATGGGAGCATACAATAAGTGATCTCCTGTGACTGGCTTCATTCCCTTAGTGTCACGTTTTCAAGATTCACCTGTGTTGTAGCGTGTCCATAGCACCCTGTTCCTTTTGACTGCGGAACAATAAACCCTAAATATTCCCTAAATAAAATTATGGAAAGGATCATATGCCACATTTCATAAATAGACAGCATGCCACATTTTCTTTATCCATTCATCAGCTGATGGACATTGGGGTTGCTCCTACTGAGGGCTCTTAGGAGGAACGGCACTAGGAACATCTGTGTTCCCGTCTCCATGCGGACGTGTGTTTGCATTTCTCCTGGGCAGGCCTGGGAGGGGAACCGCCCATCCCCATCTTAAAAGGCAGTTACAAGTTTACCGAAGAGCCCCGCCGTGAAGTCAACATCTGCCTGCTCCTGGGCCATTTCCAGAGAATTTTATCAATATGGCCAGACTCCACTCACGGGTGGGTCATCTGGCCGAGCCCCTCCTCTTCTGGGGCCTGGGATCCTCTCATTCCTGCGCTGTACAGTGTCGTCTGGGCCAGCGCGATGATAAATGCATTCTGCTTTAAAACAGATACTTCACAAATCATGACTTACAGATGCTCCGGGACTTTCATGTGGGAAACACAAATGAGACTTAGGCCGTCTGACTCCGGAGCCACTGAGGACAGGAAGCCATGGCCAGGAAGCCGACAGGCCCTGGACGGACATCGCTCTCCCTCACGAGTGCATGAGCGCGTGTAACAGATGGGGAATCCGTGCTCGGAACGGTCCGCCTGGCTTTGCAGACTTTGCCGCGAAAGCCGCCATCCATCCCCAGCCCGCGTTTTCCAATCCCAGCCAATCAGAGAGCTCCTTGGGGTCAGAGAGCTGACCCCATTCACATCAGTGAATGTCCGTCCCACAAGCCTTTGTTAAGCTTGTGCTAGGCAGGCTGCTAGGCGCGACAGGAGGTTTGAGACAGCAAGACAGGAGTTACCACCTGACGAGACACTGGCCTCAAGCCTCACCTGCTGCTGCTTCCCAGGAGGAAGTGAGATGTCCTGCGCGCTGTGCGTGCATTTCTGTGTGCAGGCAGGGAAGTGAACCAGCTGACCGCTCCAGGCCTGCTAGGGATTCCAGAATTTGAGGCTACTCAAGGAACAAAGAACTCAGTGTGTGTTCAAGTGGAGAGCTCCCTGACTTGATTCATTAAAACAGATTCATGGCCCAAGAAGCAGACAGCTCGCCAGAAGCAGACATATTACTGCGGTTCCGATCCTTATCTTCTCATACCTCAACTCTTGCGAAAACCTCCAGGCTCCCCTCCCTGCTCCAAGCCAGCACAACAGACTGCTGGGCTCGGAGTCCCGTGGAGACCAGAACCCAGCTCAGCCCACCTAGAGGAAGAGATATGGTCCAGGTCTCTGCATTCACACTGCCTGGGTCCAACCCCCGGCCCCTGCAGCTGCGTGTGACCTTTGTGGTCTGTGACTCAGTTTCTTCATCTGGAAAATGGGATAATAACAGGCACATTATGAGAGTTAAATCAGTGAACAGGTACCTGGCGATGCACCTGGCCCATGTTATAAGCACTCAGAAAGCATTAGCTGCTATTACTATTACTAAATATTATTATTACGACCCGATCCTATCTTGTCAATCTTGTCTCCCACTGCATCCCAGCACAAACCCTCCAATCTAAGTAATCTGGCCTGCTTATCCTAGACTCCCCCTTTGCCTGAAATGCCCCGTATCTCAATCTTCTGAAACCCAAATTAAGGATTATCTTCAACATCAACTGTCTTCCCTAATCCCGCAGAATGTCACAGCCCCTTCTCTATATCCCTTTCCTGAATACTGCACGGAACCCACCCCCCACCCCAGAAGAAGAATCACCCCACAGCTAGTCTTCCAACACCATGAGCAGGGCACCATGCCCAAATCCAGAGGTCACCCGTTGTGCAACATGAGGAAGGTTCTCCATTCCTCTAACAGCAGTGGGTTTTGAAAAAGACCACCTGACCCCCCAGCTGTATGACCCGGGGAAAGTTACTTAACTTCCCTATGCATCATTTTGCCCATCTGTTAAATGGGTCTAACTTGAGCACACACCTCTCAGGGCTGTTTTGAGTGTTAAATGAGAGAAGATGTCTGGAAAGCGGTTAGCTCAGCATGACACACACCAAACTTTCAGAAATGTCAGCTGGTAGTAATCACAGCACCCGTGGCTATACGGGGAGGGGGTGTTCCTGTCCAGAATGGAACTCGATTGAACAAACTAAGCTTCAGTGAGCTGCATTCCAACTGGAAAATCACCTGACACAACCCAGTCCCGTATAGCAGAGGCACTCAGACCTGGTAACTGCTTAGAACCTCTTCCACCATATGGGTAGTTCTGTGGGCCTCAGCCATGCCTGGGTCCCAGCATTTTAACATGGAAAGCAGCATTCGGGAGATGGTAATAAATCTCGCAACTACACAAAACTAGTTACTATCTATAAGTACGTTTTATCTTGGCTACTAGACTACGAGCCCCTTAAGAGTGAGCATCACATCCCGCTCTAGTAAAGATTTATTAAAAGAGTGATGCAAAAAAATAACAAACCAAGAATCAGGTTGCTTGACCCAGCTCGGTCACTTACCAGCTGTGCAACCCCAGAGAAGTCCCTCAACGCTTCCATGCTTTATTTTTCCCATCTCCAGGATAAGGAATTTGGCCCATGTGTTGACCAACGAGCCTTACTCCCTGAAACTGGGTTTGGGCCTTCGTTGCAACATGGCACCTGAGCCACCAGAGATGACAGCCATCTGGCCCAGCAGGCCAGCTTACCATACGATAGCACCTCTCATTTGCAGTTTTCTAGCACCGACAAGGAGTAATTTTGGGCCAGTGCTTCAAACACCTATTTTTAGTCAACTCAGTTCCTTTGCTAAGTGAGGACCCCCCATCACCCACACTAGAGTTCTGGGACACCCAGGGACACCAACAGCAAATAGGGGCACACTCTGCCCACTGGGCCTGCCGCTCCCATGCCAGACCCCTCCCAGAGACCTCACCTCCTGCCCACCCCGCACAGCGTACTGCTCGCAGGAGACAACCTAGTGCAAAGGGAAAGTTGAACTTGGCCCTTGGTGGGGAGGCGATCACATGACACCTCTCCTCAAAATGGTGTTTGTTTTTGGGTTTGGGTGTTTTGGCAATAGTTTGCGCAGCCTGAAGGTCCGGGCAGTTTGGCTCAAAGAAAATGCATGCCGTGTTATGCCACAGGGGCTCCACTCAACAGCCCTGCCCAGAACTGTAGCAAAACAAAAGTTGTGCAAGAAACAAAGCCCAAATTCAAAGCTTTAGAAATGCATTCAGATCCTATCAGAAGCTGGCTGATGGTCTTGGCTTCTTATGGGCGCACTTTTCTGTGAATCTCGCCTTCCCTAATTAATCTGAAAAGTGTATTCTTTCCCCTACCACTCTCTGAGTGATAGCACACTGGTTTGTCTGAGCTACCAGGTCTCTCTGGTGGTCTTAAAATCTAAGGGAAAGTCCACGGAAGGAACTAAACTGGCTAATTTCACCTTTTGAGGCTTTCCATAGATTATTTGACTCAATTATTACACAAGTCCACAAATGTGGTACTACTGGTAGCCCATTTTACAGATGAGGAAGCTGAGGTTTCAAAAAGTTACAGAGCTCGCACAAGCTCACGAAGCTACCGGAAAGTCGGGAACCGAATGTCCACCAGGGCTCTTAGCCCTTCTGCAAGAGTGTGTCCTTGTGGGGTGTGTTAATCTCTAGAACAAGCCACTTGGAGTCCTTGTGTCATGGACACCCTCCGGCCGTGGCCACAAACCACATCTGGGAATTCAGAAGGGAGCGTGCCTGGATGAGGCCAGGCCAAGGGCCACTCCAAGCTCCCGGTCCTGCAGCCCTCTTCAGAAGTGGCTTTCCCAGAACACAGATGATAATGCTGCATGGTGCTCTGTTTGATTCAGAAGGCCCTTCCAGATGTGCAATTAAAAGCCACAACATTTTCATTTTTAAACACTTCTCTGTCTCTGAGCTGCTTTCAGTAGGAGTGCTGATCCCACAGTGTCTCATGCCCGGGACGCCAGCCACCCGCGCTGGCAACGCGGCTTAAAGCCGCTGTCCTCTTGAGAGGTGCCATAAAAGACAGGGGTACGAATGACATGAAAACATCACTTCGGAATTCTACGCGACGCCCGAAAAGGCAGACCTGAGACAGCCCTGTCTCGAATCTCTTCCACCGCACCCCAAAAGCAAGTTGTAGCTATTCAGTCCATCCCTAGAACCAGAAGCAAACTCCAAGATCATACTTCAGATGAGAATGTCTTGCTGCTCTTGACAGAATCTGAGTCACCAAGCACTGTATAGGCGACAACGACTTGCTAACCAATTTTTTTGTGTGTTTGTTTTATTTTCCGTTCAGCCAGGCACAGGGAATTTTCCACCTGACAATTCCTGTTTCTCACTTAAGTTCTTACGCCATCTGTGAGCACTGTGCTCCGCAGGGGGAGGACTCAACGCCAAGGAGGACTTCCCGTCCCCAAACCTCAGTTTTCCTATCTGGTTAATGCAAGCCTTTCACCGGGTGATTCTGCTGACGTTCTCCGTTTATCTATCGAATAGAAAGCAGTTTGAGGACTGTTAGTTTCTGAGCCTGAATCTGCTACCAGATTCAAAATCTTTACATAATGTTTGAGTAAAACAAGAGATTTAGCTGAAATTAATAGCACAATGGGAACCGACTAGGGCTGGACAATAACGGAGCACGATTCCAGTCTCCAGACGGAAAAACGAGCCTCTCCCTTTCTCAGGGCGCCCCCTCGTGGCCATTCGACTAAATCCCGCCGGAATGTTCAGAGTTTCTGCAAATAAAGGGAAAGACAGACACCCACCAAAAGAGAAAGGCAGACTCCCGGCTACTGATGCAATCCCTTCCACTCTAACCTTGTCTGTGGATCAGACGGCGAGCCGAATGCCCGACAGGAAGCCTCAATGAAGCTCACAAAGGAGTCGGCCCTAAGACAAGATTTCCACTCTTTCAAAGAGTTGACGGCAGGTCCCCAGCATTCAGGCTTCCGTTTGACGGCAGGTCCCCAGCATTCAGGCTTCCGGGTCCCCTGGCAGATCCCAGACACACCCTTACCACTCAGCCCCTCTGGAGCTCACATCCTCAACCTGCAGTTCCGACCGGGTCTGTTTTTCATTATTCCGCTTTCCAACTTCCCAGTGCGATTCTTCAACAGCTATTAAGACAACCCGAGCAAGGAGCCAGGCTTAGTCCTTGCTTATTCAACATCCAGCCTGGGGAATATCACCTCAGAAGAAAAGCATGAATGAAGTGCACGTTTCTCCGTCTGTTCTTCGCAGACCTGAAAGTGTGTTCCTCAGAGGACATCTCTACAATCATCTCCCTCTTTAACATGTTCAACCTCTGGGGAAAAAATGGCACCTGCCCAGAATGAATTCTTAACTACTTGGTGGCTATCAGATTTGTTTATTGGAGACAGCTTTAGAAATACAATGTACAATGTCTCAAGTTTCCAATTAACCTATCGCAGACATTTTTTTAAGCTATAGAATACATTTGAATCCACCCAAACAATGGAGCTTAGATGAGGGAATTATCCAGGGAACCAAGTGTTTGAGAATTCAGGGGCTAAATCTTCTGATGGGGCCCCATTTTCTCCACAGAACAGTCCCTGTACAGACTGAAAAGAAAAATAGCAACATCAACCCACCTACCACTTCATTCAACAGTTCATTTTGCTTTTACCCCGGGGTCATTCGTTAAGTTTATATGCAACCCTGGGCCCCAAAACACCCCCCCAAAGAGTGCACACCAGGTGTACCGTAATTAGTTCCTGACTTGGACCCTAAATCAATTAAAATACATATGATATGCTACATATCCAAGAACCACGTTAATTTTCTGCCACACACCACACAAAAATCTTTCTGCAACAGTCAGTCACTTTGACCCCAACCCTCTGGCCACAAGCAGTGTGCATTTCAAAGGCCTGTTCCACAGAAAGGAAAAGAACAACGCGCCAAGTTAGGGACGAGGCAGAGACCCCAAGGTACTCCAAGGGCTTCCAAATGGGGCTGGGACCCTGGCAGGGATTCAGCTGTCACAAAGAGTGGGAAGGCTGGCTCAGTCCCCTAAAGCAATTCAGCAGCCCTCCAACCAGGACCTGAAATGCAGTGGGGTCTGCTGAAATCCAGCATCTGTGCGGCTACCCATGCCCTGGGCATTTAAGTCCTCCGGAACTGTCAGAACCCTCAGGCGTGCAGCAGCCTTCACTTTTGCTCCCTAACCCTCTCTCTTAAAAAAACAGGCAGGAGTCCACCCTCCCTTGCAGCTAACAGCAGCACCGGGGTGATGGAGAGTAGGAGTGGGAGAGTGGGAGATCGTCCTCACGTACAGGACACAGGACTCCGGGGATCTGCTCCCCGATGAGGATGTGGGTCTGTTCGGAGTTAGAGCAGCGAGGCATTCCAGGGCTTGGTCTGAATGCGTGCCCGGGAGGGAGACCTCCATGGTCCCACCGCTGCAAAGTGTTTGCAAATCATAAACACTACTTTGCTGCTGGGAGAAAAACCCCCAAAATATGCGCAGACAGGATGTAACAAGTGTTTCAAGAGAGAAACACGCCTGAGTCACGGGGAGCTGGGAAGAGAGTGAGGAGTCTGTCTGGGGGTTCCCGGGAAGCCCCTCTTGGACATGAGTCTCAGTGCTCCAGCCCCCCTCCCCCGGGCCCGGGCGCCCTCGGTCCGCAGCCGCGTCTGGCCCTCGCTCCGGGGAGGGGCGGGTTCCCCACTCACCACTCGGCCCGAAAACCTCTCTGTGGCCCTCTTGACTTTGCCGTAGGTGCCTTTGCCCAGGGTCTCCTGCAGCTCGTAGCGGTGCTTCAAGTTGTGCTTGTGGTGATGCCGCTTCACCCCGTGCGGTTTCCTGGGCTCCGGGGCCGCCGCCGCCGCCGCCGCGGGGGCTGCAGTCGCCCCCGCCACCACCTCCGGGGGAGAGCCCGGAGCCCCCGGCCGCAAGTCGGGGCTGTCCGCGGCCGCGGGAGCAGCGGCCCCCTCCATGTCGGAAAGCAGGGCGAGCCGGGCTGGAGAGGGCTGGACCGGGCACAGCGTTCGCGGTGTCGGGGTCCCCGCCGAGGAAGCCGGGGCGCACTCAAGGTCGCCCCCGCAGCATCGGAGAGGCGGCCCGATCCCGCTCGGGCTGCGGCTCGATCACTGGCGGCGGCGCGGACTGCACATCTGGCGCCCCCGGCGCGCACGGTCCGCGCACCGCCCCCCGGCCGCGGCGAGCTGCGGAGCGTCGGGCGAGGTGGCGGCGGTGGCAGGGGAGGCGGCGGTGTTTGCAGGAGGGAGGGGAGAGGGGTGGCTCCGAGCGCAAGCGGGGGAGTGTTATGTGGGGCGCCGCGCCCCCCGACCCCCCCCCCGGAGGACGCGCAGACGGGGCGGGGGCGGGGGCGGCGCGCGCTCGGCCGGCCCCCGGGGGAGGGGAGCTAGGGGCGGCGTGGCCGGGGCTTCCCCACCTCCCCGCCGCCACCCGGGGCCCGGGGCCACCGGAGCTGGGAGGGGGATGGGTGCGTGTCGCCACTCGCCCTTTGTGCCGCGCTGGGTAGGCCGCAGCGGCGGCCAGGGGGCTTTGTCCTCGTTCGGCTGGGACCCGGACTGGAGGCTTCCAAGCCCGGGCGCCCCCTCCCCGGGCTCGCCCGCCGCAGCTACCGCGGGCCCGCCGCCGCGGTCTCCTGCTCCGGCCGCTCGGCCTCCCCGCCTGCTGGAGCCCGGGCGGCGGCGGCGGCGGCGGCGGCGGCGGCTGGCCGAGCCCCGGGGCGGGAGAAGCGGGAGCGCTCCGAGCCAGAGGCCGCCGGGGCTCGCTCGCGATCCGGCCGGGGGCGCCAAGGGCCCGGGCACCCCTTCATTTTGTTTTAGGTGTCGCCGCGGCCGCCAGGCCGGAGACGGAGGAGAGGCTGGGGGAGGGGAGCAGGGCGGGTGTTGGGTTACAGGCGGTGAGTCACGGCCCCTCCGCCGCAGTGCGCACCCCTCCCGCCCAGCCGGGGCTGGCACCCCGCCTCCGAGGCCCCCTCCTCCGGCCGGGACGGCTGTGCTCCGCGGAGGACTCCAAGAGGGGCGCCTCGACCTCGGCCCCGCTCCCTCGCCGAGGAAAGGCAGAGGCGGGGAAGAAGGGAGACCCGGAGGCTGAACCTGGGGCCCGCCGCCGACCGGCCGACCGGCCGCCGACAATCAGCCAGGACTCCGGGCGCCTTGGAGGGGAGGACAGAGTTGGGGACGTGGAGGACGTGGGGCGCTAGGGGCGCCGGGACGGAGCCGGGCGCCCATCCTGTCCTCGACTGCTGCCTTCGGAGGTGGGAGGTGGGCGAAGCGGGGACCTCAGAGGGACCAGGGCCGGGAGTCTTCTGAGCGAGAGGCGACTTGCAGGCCTCTTGGCCCCCTTGGGCCTTGGGACTTTTCCTTGAACTGAAAGGACCAGATCCTGAAGTTGGTAACGGCGCTTGTACTCCACAAGTTGAGGCTCAGGCAGGAAGGACTGCAGACATCGATGAAGCTGCCCCTCCCCCCCTTCCCCCGCCAACACACACACACACACACACACACACACACACACACACCCCTTCTCCTCAAAAGCTGCAAGGCCAGAGAAAAAGAGGCTTTAGGGAATTTTTTTTTATAATGGTGCAGTAGACTGGGATAGGGAGAGTGAGGTAGGACGACTGTCTGCCTAGATGATCTTTACTTTTTCACCAGGGTGCCCCTCTCGACCTTCCTCTGCAACTCTCTGGTCCATCCCTTCTGCATTCCTGCTGTCTTCACTCCTGTCTCTCTCTCGCTTATCACCTTACTCTGGACTCCTGCAACAGCCCCCTCCCTGCTGCAAGAGAAACGGCCTAAAATGCTCCATCATCCTATCCCCCACACCTGTGCCTCTGTCCCACTCCAGTCCTTATCTGTCCATATCTGTCCAAGCTTCTCTCCTGGGGATGCTGACATTAACCCCTCTCGGCCCCTTCCTGCCTTCCCCAAGAGCACACTGGTTATTGCATGATACAAAGACAAAGGCCATGTCTGTTCCTTGCTACGCTGTTCTCCATAATTGCAGGGCCTCCCTGACCCCATTCTGAAAGCGAATTGTTTTTTCTATAAAGTCTGTGGACATTGTGCGTCCACATTGTGTGGGCATTGTATGACATTGTGTGTGTAAATTAAAGAGTCCGGGTGAGCAAAGTGTGCATGATGCCGACTCGCCGGTGGGTAAGCTGTGTGACCTTGGTCAAAGGACTCAACCTCTCAGAACCTCTGTTTCTTCTCCTTAATATATGGATTAGCAGAACTGTTTTACAGGTAAACAGTCTGTGTCTGGAGTGGGAATTGAAACTCTTCACCAAATATTTCCTGGTTCTTTCCCTCCTGAGAGATGTGGTAGGAATCCACTACTCTATATGACTCACTTAGGCCAGTAGAATGAGAGCAGAAGTGCTATGCATTGCTTTCAAGTAGAAACTGTTAAGGGCCCACGGGCAATCCCAAAAATTCAATCTTGGCATTCTTACGTCCTCAGCCATGGAAGTGCAATGACAGAGCTTCCCCGGCCAGTGTGGGGCTCTGCAAAGACAGCCGAGCAGGCCTAGCTAGCCTGCATTAGAAAAGAAGTGTGAGCAGATTTTAAACTTGGGTTATGTTCAACCAGTGAGATTTGGGGTTGGTTTGTTACAACAGCATAACATAGCTTATTCTGGCTAATAGCATTGCTCCCAAATGCTTGGGACTTCATTGGTATTTGTTGAATGAATAGCATTCTGATACGATTATGATATTATACGATTATGACATTATTCTGATACTGTTTTACCATAGTATCTGATACTATTTGATAATAGTAAACCCTCCACTGGAAGGTGGCTGTGATAGTCCCTATTTTCAATTAAGTAATTTGCCTGGAATCACAAGGCCAGGATTTAAATCCTACCTGTGCATTTCCAAAGCTCAAGCTCTTCTTTCTACACATGCCATGCCATGTCTCCTTAAATGGGAAGGATGGAAACACCCAGTACAATGCCTGGCACACAGTCCTACCCAGGCACTGGGAGTTCCTCTCCAGACTGAATTCCTATAGCATTTATAATCTGAGCCACACTTCAGCACAATGTTATCGTGCATTGTGCTCCAGTGTTTTCACATAGATAACGCATTTCCTCTGACAAGATCCCAGGCTGCTTGATTAAGAGCTTGAGATCTAGAGTCAGACTGCCCGGGGTTCAAATCCCTGTTCTGCCGCTAGTAATTGACCATCTTGGACAATTCTTTTCACTCTCTATGCCTCCCTTCTCTCATCTTCAAAACGGCAGGTGGTATTAGGGTGCTAACAATAATATGCGTGAGGGCTCGTGTGAGGATTAAGGGATATAATATATGCACTCAATAAATCATGGCTATTGATATCATACTTGTTTTTATTATACTTATTCTTCATCTTGCATGACTGCTACTGGCATTGAGGCAATTAAAAGCCATTTAATCATGTTACTTACTTGATTAGACTCTGATTCCTGGCTTCCTTCTCATTACGGGACAGAGGTAATAACATCCAAAGTTGGAAGCATGACATCTGCACTGCCCTTCAACTCATATTTACTTAAGGCTCATTACTTGTTCTTTATTATGCTTTTGTATTTTCAAAGCAATTTAAAAGAAAGTGTGTTTGCTTTCTTGAGGAATATTTGTTCAGAAAACATCACAATACCAGTTATCCTGCCATCTACTGTCTGCCAGGACCTTTATATGTATTGTTTATAATCACCATCATAAAACTGGAAGGTGGATGTTGTAAGCCCCATTTGGCTGTTAAGAATAGGGAACCTCAGGAGGTCAAGGTGCCTATGACCAGGCCCGGGTCAGAATTGGAACCCAAGTCTCGGGCTCAGGTTTTGCTCTGACTCCTATTCCAAGCTGCCCAACATCCTAGTTCATATCAATGAATGGCTGTACTTTGGCTGACACTCATCTTCCATTTTTCTAGAGGAGGTTCTAAAAGGCTACCTAAGATTGTGACTATTTTCTTTTTAAGAAAGAGAGCATGTGCACACATGCATGTGAGTGGTGGGGGAGAGGCAGAGGGAGCAGAGGAGAGAGACTCTTAAGCAGGCTCCGTGTCCAGTGCAGAGCCCAGTGCAGGGCTCTATCCCATGACCCTGAGATCATGACTTGAGCCGAAACTAAGAGTCAGAAGCTTAACAGACTGAGCCACCTAGATGCCCCAGATCGTGTCATTTCTAATGTAAGTATATCGTCTGCTAGACGTCTTACACTAAGGAACAACCCAAGACGGTACATATTCTTCCCTGTGGCAGAAGACTGCTAACTAACCACCAAATAGTTACGCTTGTTCTTCCACAGGGTGCCGACAGACAGCTGCTCAGCTGGGGATACATCTCCCAGCCTCCCTTGCCTCCAAGCCTGGCCATGTGACTAGTTCTCTCCAATGGAATACGAGCCAAGTGATGTTCACGTCTTTCTAGGCTGGGGTGTTTAAAAAGTGCCTAGCCAGAAGCCGAGGACTCCAAGACACCAGAGGGTGGTGGAGTCACTAGATGAAAGAAGCATGTTGGGGCACCTGGGTGGCTCAGTGGGTTAAAGCCTCTGCCTTCAGCTCAGGTCATGGTCTCAGGGTCCTGGGATCGAGCCCCACATTGGGCTCCCTGCTCACTGGGGAGCCTGCTTCCCTTCCTCTCTCTCTGCCTGTCTCTCTGCCTACTTGTGATCTCTATCAAATAAATAAATAAAATCTTTTAAAAAAAGAAGAAGAAGGAGGAGGAGGAGGAGAAGGAGGAGGAGGAGAAGGAGAAGGAGAAGGAGAAGGAGAAGGAGAAGGAGAAAAAGCTTGTGTCCCTGCATCACCTTGAGGAATAAAGCCACCCTCAGGGCAGGACATTGGACTGGTCCAAGAGTGAGAAATAACCTTCTATGAAGTCCCTGAAATTAGAGGGCTGATTTGTTACAACAGCTAATGCTGCCCTAATACATACAGCTTACACTAAGTCTGTATTTACGCAGGAAAAGCAAAATGGAAGGCGATCACAACCATCTGAAGAGTTGGAATCAAAGATGCCCCATGTATGTGTTCTGTCTACTTGCTGACTTCAGGAGAAAGCAGATTATTTCGGGCCAGAATTTTTCTTTTAGTTTTTCCTGGATTACATGTATCAGAGATCAAACAGAAAGCTGTGTTTCTTCCCTTGCTGAGTAGCTAGAGAAAGAGTTAGAAGGGTAGTTAAGAGCCTAATTTCCTGAATCAAAACCAGCTCTGTCCAAATCCTGGTTCTATCACGTTCCAGGTGTGCGATCTTAGGCAACTTGGTCTTTGTTTCTCCACTGTCTCACCTTTCAGATAGGGACATTAGTAATACCCCCACTCAAAGGGGTTTTGTTGAGGATTGATTGAGTTAATGCATTAAAAAGCAATAAGGTCAGCAGGAGGTAGCGGTGGCACCCCATAAATGTTAGCTGTTAATAGGATTTGCCACCTTCCCTATTCTATATTATATTGTATTTTGTGCGTGCAAGGATACAAGGGAAGGCCAGGCACAGAATCATGAGTAGAATCAGTTGCTATGATAAGGGTTCAACCAAAATAATCCAGACTGAGCATTCCCTTGCACCCTGTCTCATCTACTTGGTGACTGCAAGAGCAGAGGACCCCATTGGGAAGGAAGAGCATCAGTCTGGGCATCCCCCACAGTACAGGGACAATCAACAGGTGAGGACAGGGTTTCTAGCCCCAGCTGTCTCCCAGGGGATGCCAACTTGGGCAGATATCTTCACCTCTGTGGAATGACATCACCAGGCAAGGTGTACTCTGATGACCCTTGGGACTGACAATTCTTGATTCCTTTTGGACATGGCAGTTTCACACTCCTTGCACATGCCCTTTTCTCCCTTCATTGCCCATGTGGGCAAGCAGACGACTTCTAGCAGTTCCATTTGCTTCATGTTCTCTGTCTTAAACATCGTACTGAAAAATAAGATAGCTTTTCCCTGGAGGAATAAAACAGTGGGGAGGCATTGGAAGGTTCTCTTATGGAGAAAAGAAGCTGAAATGTGATAAATTCCCTATCCACAGCAGAAGCACTGGTAAGACTCCAGAGCAGGAAACACCACCTTCCCATCCCTGGAAAGGGCAACTGCCAGGAAATCGAGAGTAAACATGTCCCATGCAGGGACGCACTGGGGTCATTGCAGAGAATAACTCTAATTGGCTACAGTGGAAGAGACTTTGGGTTTCATTGAGGTTAAATGGGGGTGGGGATTTCTAGGCAGGGGTGGGGGGATGTAAAGGGCTCGTTTCTTTATGTTGCTCCCTGGAGGGGCGAATACACTTGACCATATTAGCTAAGTGCTTAATGTGGGCCCATCACAATTTTAGGGACTGGGGATACAGAAGTGAACAAAAATGATGCCCCCACCTTCATCAGGTTTACAGATAAACAGGGAGCCATGGACAAATAAATGTATTGCCTGTCGGGTGATGGTAAGGGCTGGTGAGAACAAATCAAGTTAAAAGGGCAGAACATGTTGAGCGTGATAAGGAGAAGACTTTCTGACAAGGTGACATGTGAGCAGAGGCCCTAAGGAAGTGAGCATGTGTACAGTCTGGGTATCTGAGGGCTAATATGCACATCTCAGGGAAGAGCCTCCCCGACATAGAGCCTCATAAGCGCAAAGGTCCTGAGCAGGAATATCCTTGGCATATTCATTAAACAGGGGAGAATAGTAGGCACTGAGGCCAGAGAGTTACCTGAAGACCAGATCCTGTAGGCTCTGCGGAATGATGGCAGAACTCTCGGTTTTATCCTGAGGCAGGCAGGAAGCCATTGGTCGATTCTGATTAGAACAGTGACATCCTCAGAGTTGGATTTGAAAAGTCTCCCTCCAGCCATTGTATTAAAAATAGACTTGGGGAGGGAGGGAAGTGATGGGGGCCCGGGGTTCTGAAAAAGGCTAGGAGAGGTGCCTACGTGAACTGCAAAGACACCATAGCCTCCTCAGTGCCTCCCCTCATGCTCACTGTGGTTCCTTCCTAAAACTACCCTCCTAAACTGGATCTCTGCTGATCACCTGTGCCCTTGAGGGCAAAGTCCAAACTCTCAACCTGAGACTTGCTGGGGAAAGCATCACAGGGTAAGCAGAGCATTGGCCTTGGCATCAAAAAGACCCGGATTAGAATCCTGGCCTTAGCGCTCACCAGCTGTGTGACGTGCCCAAGTCGCTGGAGGTCTCTGACTTGTTTGTTCTCTTTCCTCCTTGTTCTGTCCTCTTTGTCTTTCCTCCTGACCTATGTGTCAGCTCAGGGGTGGGACATGAGGGGTGGGACTCTGTCTTGTTCCTTGCTGTATATGCAACACCCAGAACAATGCCTAGCACCTAGCAGGCACTCAAGAAATGTCAATGGAGTCAGCGAATGGGCTAATGTAGGAGAGAGCATCTGGCAGAATGGCTGGTGCTCAGCAAGAGCGCCTTTGTCTTGCTGATTCCTGCTCATTGTCCTCTCCCCACGTGGTCTTACCCTAAGGGTACCCTCCTGATCCGTATCCGTATCCGTGCCACCTCCTCTGGCCAAGCAATATGTGTTCTGGGGACACCTCCGTTTCATGCTATTCCACCTTTGCCCACACAGTGCCCAATGCCTGGGATGCCCCCTTTCCTGCCCTCCGGAAAACAAACTGCCACTCATCTCAGAGACCTAGCTTAAGACGTCACCTCCCCTCTGATGCAGTGCTAGACAGAACTAAAGGCTCAGTTCTCTGTCCCCAGGACACTCAGTCCCCTGGGTGTCTTATAGCACATACGTCATGGTATTAAATTGACTCAGTTATGTGTCCAGCTCTGCCCAGTTGCCCCAGAACTCCAGGATGGTCACTGTGAGAACAGCCCTGTCCGACAGAAACATAATGCGAACCCCATATGGCATTTTTAACTTTTCTAGCAGCCACATTCAAAACAAGTTTTTAAAAAGGAGAGAGAAATTAATCTTGTTAATGTATTTTATTTAACCAAATATGCCCCAAATATGATCATTTCAATGTCATCAGTAGAAAAACCCATTGACAAGATAGTTTACATTCTTCCTTCTGCACGAAATCTTTGAAATACATTGCCATATTTTACATTTATAGGAAACCTCAACTCAGAGCTGAATTTTCAATGGTGAAACTGAAATATACTCTAGTGAAACAGTGAAATTATATTTTGCAGAAAAATGTTACACAGCTCCAGGGTTTTTTAACTTAAATTTCAGTTAATTGCATAAAATTTTTAGTTCTCCAGTTACAGAGCCTCATTCCTAGTGCCCAATAGCCACACGTGACTAGTGGCTCCTGTTTCCAACAGTATAGATCAGGGGTGCCTGGGTGGCTCAGTGGGTTAAAGCCTTTGCCTTCAGCTCAGGTCATGATCCCAGAATCCATCGGGCTCTCAGCAGGGAGCCTGCTTCCCTCTCTCTCTCTGCCTGCCTTTCTGCCTACTTGTGATCTCTGTCAAATAAATAAATAAAATCTTAAAAAAAAAACAATATAACTAGATCTAGATCTTATTCCTTATTCTCATAGAAGTATAGATGTGGCTTGTAACATATCAACACTGAAAGGACAGATAAATGGATGGATGTATTGACAGACAGACAGATGGATGGGTTTTACTAACTGTACACCCTCCCTAGTTTACTTTCCTATTTCTTACTCTGCAAATCCAGAACCCATGAAAGAGAGAATGAAATTAAGGGAAAGTTGAATCCATCGAAAACTTCCTTGGTCTCCATTTTTTTCCAGTTTGTCCCAGGGGACAAAGTTCAAAGGCATCAAAGTTCTGCTCTCTGATCCATGCAGCTCACTCAACCCTTGCTTAGGTGTCAAAGCAAAATGGGATCTTTACTGACCATCTTGTTTAAAACTGCAGCCCATCCTTTCTTCCTCCATCGCGACACTTGGTCTCCTTACCCACCTTTACCGTCTTCCTCTTCACCGTTGCATTTGCCAGCATGTAATACGTTACGCAATCCAGTCCTTTGTTGCGTTTGCCTGGACAAAGCAGGGATTTTTATCTACATGATTCTCTCATAAATCCCCAGTACCTGGCACGTAACAGGTGCTCAATAATTATGCATGGAATGAATACATGGATAGATGAATAATTTTTGAGTTCCAGCTGTTTCATCTGCTAGCTCTATGATCCCGATAAGTAATTAAATAATCAAACCTCAGTTCCCTCGTCTATAAAACAGATGTATAGTAATATTCACCTTACAGAGTCATCTGATATGATCCTACAGGATTAATGCTTTATCTTCAAGGACGAAGACGATATCTCTGAAGCATTTAGCACGGTACCTACATTGGCACTGACAAAATGTAGCTGCTCTTCTTCTGTTTAAATAATAACATTAGGTTCATTCTCTCAGGCCTGTGCCAACCAGGTAAAGCAATTTCAATGCCCCAAGTAAGTAATTCTGTCCCAAACAAAAAAACTAGGTCAGGAAAAAATCATCTTGGGATCTAGATTTCCTGCACAATTGCCGTATTTACCTGTCCTGTTTGTATTTGTATTTCTAATGCTGGGATACGGGTCCCTCAGCCTTGCCCTGCCAAGACCCAGGGCCGCTCTGTGTCAGGTCCACAGGCATTCTGTTTGCTGTCACCAGGGACTTAGGCTCGACAAGCAGGCACGAGAGGCCGGGCATTCCATTCGAGTCACCAGCCGGCCTGTGACGACAGACGCTCTTGACCCACCTGCTCGGGGGCAGTCATCCAGGCCTTAGATGGCCTGGGGCCTGGCAGCTGGGCCCAGGCGGCCAGCTGGTGAGGGATTCATTAGCCACCTTCCCAGAGGCAGAGGAGCTACAAGCCCCAGATTCCTCTCAAGAGCCTGCTTCTCCTGCTCCCTTTCCGGCCTCATCCTCTGAAATCCTGAATTTAACAGGCACATCTCCAATCTGCCCTCCCTTCGTGACTCTCGGCGTCCACCTGTTCATTCATTCAGCCGGCACGTGGTATTGGAGCATCCCTGACGATGCCGTCATTGCGTCTGGGCTGGGGATAAAGGGTAATAGTGGATGGTCCTCTACCCTCGGGATGCATCTAACATCAGCTACTGATGTGGTGCTTTACAGTTTACAAAACACTCACACCGGGGCGCCTGGTGCCTCAGTGGGTTAAAGCCTCTGCTTTTGACCCTGGGATCAAGCCCCACATCGGGCTCTCTGCTCCTCGGAGAGCCTGCTTCCTCCTCTCTCTCTCTGTCTGCCTCTCTTGCCTACTTGTAATCTCTGTCTGTCAAATAAATAAATAAATAAAATCTAAAAAAAAACAAACAAGAAAAAAAAAAAGCCACTCATACCCATGCAGTCTCTCCTAAATCTCATAATGGTATTTTGCTTGGGATTAGATAATTTTATCTGCCTCCCCCACCCGCCACAATACACACATTTCACTGGATGTACTAAGAGATGGAGGGCCTTCCCTAAGGTCTCACAGTCCACAAATGAGGAACCAGGACTCACACTCTTCTGCTTACACCATAGGGAGTATCCAAGTGACATCGCATCTCACAAGCAGCAGTTCTAGATAAGTCACAGAAAGGGGCACCTGGGCCTCTCAGTCAGTTAAGCATCTGCCTTCAACCCTGGTCATGATCCCTGGGTCCTGGGATTGAGCCCCACATCAGGCTCCCTGCTCAGTGGAGAGTCCGCCTCTCCCTATCCCCCTCCCTCTGCTGCTCCCCTGCTTATTATACTCTCTTTCTCTCTGTCAAATAAATACATCATAAAAAAGAAAAAAGTCACAAACAGCTCACTAAAAGACAAAGGCCAATTGATTGTATATTTAATAGCTCCAAAGATGAATTCCATGTTGTACGTGGGGCTGAAGGAGACAGGCTCCCTCCCCCAGCATGACAGAAGGGGACACCAGGAATTTGGATGGATCAGGAGTCTCCCCAGGTTTGTCTGTCCTTTGCTCCTCCAAGACAAGTCCCAGGCTCAGGATTCCTGAAATCTCTGACCAAAGAATCCCGACTGCCCAAATTAACATGGTATGGACAAATGCTAGAAACCCATGCATAGGTATGAACCACACCTGCTTCTCCCCTCAGCACCATTTCTGGCACCCCTACATTTATTCCTGGAGTCTTCTGGGAGAAACATTCAGGGGCCTTTAGGAGGAAAAAGAAAAGAAAAGAAAAAAAAAAAAAAAATCTCCCCACAGCACCACCAAGTGGCTGAGTCTCTGCCCATTAAAAACTCCATCCATGAGAGACTATGGACTCTGAAAAACAACCTGAGGGTTTTGAAGGGGCGGGGGTGGGAGGTTGGGGGAGCCAGGTGGTGGCTATTATGGAGGGTACGCATTGCATGGAGCACTGGGTGTGGTGTAAAACTATGAATTCTGTTACGCTGAAAAGAAATGAAATTTTTTAAAAATAAATAAATAAATAAAACTCCATCCAACAGCGGCTCGCTCCAGAGAGCCAAGGCACAAAATATCTAAGAACCAGAAGCGAGGAAAAGAAATTGGCAAAACCAAAGTGGGGTGGAAAAATTCAGTGGAAATCCAGGAGACAAGGATGCCCTCATGACAGGAAGAAGGGAAGCAGCCAAACCCCTTCATCAAGAAGCAACTGGGCAGAAATTCAGAAATTATGGCTGCAAGTGGCCAACCCTCCCCTTTTTATAGATGGGAAAACTAAGGCCCAGGGAAGTTCGTGCTCTTACAGGGTGACATAAGAGTGATGTTATACTCTGCGCAAAGCTCATTACCATCTTATTTCATCCCTGCAAGTCTAAGAGAGAGGAATTACTGCTCCCAGTTTCATGGATAAAGATAGAACAGGGAAAAAAAATCAAATAAGAACAATATTTTATGATATCTGAAAATTATGTGAAATTCAGATTTCAGTGCCATGAATAAAGGGTTATTGGAACACAGTCCCTCCCATGTATCTATGTCCTCTATGGCTGCTTTCAAGCTATACGAACAGAAGTGGGTGTCTTGGCAGAGACTATATGACCCAAAAGCTAAAATATTTACTACCCGGCATTTTATAAAAAATTACCAGCTCCTGGGATAAAGACTCAAAGAACTTGAGGAAGCCAAGGAGAGGTGTCTGAATGGCTCATTCAGTTAAGTGTCTGCCTTCAGCTCAGGTCATGATCCCAGGGTCCTGGGATCGAGTTCTGCATCGGGGTCCTTGGTCGGCAGGGAGCCTGCTTCTCCCTCTGCCTGCCTCTCCCCCTGCTCATGCTCTCTCTCCATGCTCTCTCTCTTGCTCTTGCTCTACCCTCTCTCTCAAATAAATAAATAAAATCTTTAAAAAAATAAGAAGTAATATGATAGGGAAAAAATGAAATTTGAAGGTAGAGGACCAGGTCTGTCACTGTATGATGTGCAAAATGGGAGTTAATAATAAAACTCCCTATAATTCCTTTCCCCTAAGATGGTGTGCTTCTCAATGTCTCTAATTAATCTGTTCTTGCAAAAGAAAAGTATTAAATAAAATTATGTATTACTTATTCTCAAGCAGCAATAATAATAATAATAATAATAATAATAATATTTGTTTGGTTTGTTGTGTGCATGAGTTAAAAGACTAGATGCAAAAACTTCCCACAGTGCCAAAGGCTCCACATTTGTGTCCACTGTTGTTTATGAGATTAGAGTCGATTTAGGGTCCCAATCTTCTAACTCCTGGTCCTCTATACTTTCCACTACGTCACATAGTCTCTCTGGGCCTTGGTTTCCCCTTCTATTAAATGAGCATAATGATGGGGCGCCTGGGTGACTCAGTGGATTAAAGCCTCTACCTTCGGCTCAGGTCATGATCCCAGGGTCCTGGGATCGAGCCCCACATCTGGTTCTCTGCTCCTCGGAGAGCCTGCTTCCTCCTCTCTCTCCTGCTGCCTGCCTCTCTTGCCTGCTTGTAATCTCTCTCTGTCAAATAAATAAATAAAATCTTTTTTAAAAAATGAACGTAATGATACCTTTCGTCATATAGACAGAATCAAATTTTTTTAAAGAGCATGTTTGTGAAAGTCACTCATAAAATTCTTTGTATATGGTTGGCCGCATCTCCATCTCCTGTTTATAATGAAACAGAATGCCGTGAGTTTTCAGCATCCAGATTAGAGTACTGGAAGCCAGGACAAGAAAATCCAGCCTGGCTTCAGCTTGGCCTCTTGCCCTTTCCACAAGAGCAGCCACCTCCGTGTGCTTTGGAAAGGGGAGCTGATTGGATTCTCAGCACCTTCATTGTGCCAGGAGGGCATTTAGGGGAATTAATGTGGCCCTGGGGTATTTCCACCCCGCAGTCGTCTCCAGCCTTACATTCTGCTTCTAACCCTTGGCCTTCTCAGGCTACCAGCAGGCTTTCTCCTCATCTGTGGTACCCGCCGCTCAGAACAGGCATACCACAGCTGATGCTTGGACTCCGGCCCAAGGGACCAGATCCAAGCATGGACAGAGCAGACCACGGCCACCACCTGGGTAGCTGGGGAAGGGAAGGACTTGTTGCTGAGGCAGGAGATGGTGACCAGCCCACTCCATCCACACCTGGCCCAGGCAAGAATACAGCAATTGCCCAGAGTTTGGGCCCCAAGACCTTTACCTAAAATGTCCCAGCAGCTCTCACCAAGTTGTTAGGTTCTTGGGCCCACCTGCTTGCGCAGCTCTCCACTGGACTGTGGGGCTCCCTAGCACCCAGCAGCATCTCTCTAAAACAGGCCCAGCCAAAGCCGAAGGGAATAAACTACAGAGAAAGCCCAATGCAGGAGCGGCTGTGTATATGGAGAACGAAAGCCCCTCAGTCAGACATGGTCATGTCTCGGGCCCCTCCATTGCTAGCTGTGTGGCCCTGGGCAAACTGCTTAACTTCTCTGAGCCTCAGTCTCCTCTGTATCTACAAAATTGGAATAATACCTAACAAACATAATTTAAAGAAGATCATATTAAAGTATGTCTGGCACACAATAACGGTTCCAATGAAGGGGAGCATTGTCATTTTTTACTGTTGTGGCCCCAATTTCTCCTCAGACATCTTGGGAGCCCTTTGTCCCTCAGGTCAGGATACAGGGACCCACTTGCTAAATGTGAATGAAGGAACTGACAAGGAAAAAGTCCGATGCTTCATTCTGTCTTCTTGATAACATCCAGGAGAGTTGTGCTATCGCATGATTGTGTCCAAATTACCGATGAACAATGTGGGGCCCAAGGGCTTACATCATCCATAGAAATTTGTAATCCAACATCGGTTTCAGGAATAGAATTCAGTGGTTCATCAGTGACATACAACACCTAGTGCATATCAAAAGTGCCCTCTTTAATACCTATCACCCCTCTAGCCCATCCTCCCTATACACAGGCTCTTACAGGGTGATATATGGAAGTGCTGAATCACTATATTATATACCTGAAATTAACATAATACTGTATGTTAACTAAATGGAATTAAAATAAAAACTTAAAAATAAAAAATAAGAACATAGTGTTTATGCTCAATGACCCTGACTTCATGGCCATGGGAGTGGACAACAAACCCACGAGGGACAATCAAAGTCTTTCTTCTAGTTATCCGAAATGAGAGTTAAGTGATTTTAGATCAGTCTGGGCTGATTACTTGAACAGAGAAGATGTAAACTCAAGAGCTATGGGGTATCCATCTCCCACAAGTTAGAAGGACCAAAGCACAGAAAGTCAGTCGGTAGAAAAAGAATGAAGTCGATGGGCGGAGACAAGCTGTATGGTCCCAGGTGAATTCCACACTCCTAGTTCTAGTCTCTTCCTAAGGCCCGGCTCTAGATCTTTCTCAAGTTCTGTAGAGCATCTCTGGGTCCTTACAATAATTCCTCTTTTTGCTTCCATAGTTCAAATGGGTTTTTGCTACTTGCCAACAGTATTCGAAAGAATGCCATGAGACCTGAGGTGCCTGGGGGTGGGGGTGCAGTCAAGCATCCGACTCTTGATTTTTGCTCAAGTCATTATCTCAGGGCCCTGGGATCGAGTCCCCGGCCAGGCTCTATGCTCAGCAGGGAGTCTGCTTGAGGATTCTCTCTCTCCCTCTCCCTCTGCCCTTCCTCCAGCACTCTCTCTCTCAAATAAATCTTAAAAAAAAAAAAAAGAAAGAAAGAATGCCATGAGACCAGTAACATTAAGCAAGTGACAGAAAGACTCCCCTTCTCCAATTGTGTGTCCAGTGGTCTTCCTACAGCAAAACTATTTCATAGTTTGACTTGAAAAACTTCTCTCACTTCTCCCTTTTCCTTTCCGATGGACACATCCAGGTAAGACAGGGTTCAGGACCTAAAATTCCAGTCTGATCATAGCCCCTCTAAGTTCCCCCACTACTTAAAGTAGGAGCTTCAGAAGCTCCAATGCATTTTAGGAACTTTTCTTATTATATAGACAGATAAAGTTCAAATTTTACTCACATCACTGTCCTAAATAACCCATCAATAACTCCCATTTCCCACAGTTTAACCCCAAAGACCTTGATCGCTGAGGCCTATCCTCCTTAGACTGTCCCCTGCCTGCTTTCCAGCCATGAATCCCATCGTGTAGCTCCAGCATCCCTGCGCTGTTTGTGGCTTTTTTGTCCTTGCTCATGCTCTTCTTCCCATTTTGTGATTGAGGGACATTGGCCAATTACATACTTTGACTAGTCAGCTTTTTCTGCAGTCACAAACAACCCTCCAAAATCTCAAGGACTTATGACAAGACATGTTTATTTCTTGTGTCTGGGCTTCCCTGTCTTCTGTGGCTCTGCTGGGCCCAGCTGGGCTCAGCCCCAGGCCGCGGGCCAGGTGCAAGTCTGTCCCACATGTCTCCTCGTCGCAGATCCCAGGCTGAAAGAGAAGTACGAGGGGGTACGTTGATCTCAAGACGGAGACAGACACTCAGAGGGCCAAGCCAAACAGAAGCGCATTTCAAGCCTCAGACCAGATGTGATATACATCACTCTGCTCCCTTCCACTGGCCGGTGCAAGTCACACTGGGGAGCAAACACCCATGAGGCAAGAGTGTGCTCTCCTCCCATGGAGAAGTAGGGGGACAGTGAAAAATCTGATTGATCAAGATACAGTCCGTACCACTTATCATGTCTGCATGAGATCAAGGGGGCTTTCCCTCATCCTTTGGGAAAGAAGGGCATTGAAAAATCGCTTCCTCCCTCCACACTCCTTAGCTGCCTGAGTGGGGGGGTAGGAAGATGGGGACTGTCCCATGTGGGTTCCCTCCCAGGAAACCTGCCTACCTGCATACTACCCAAGCTGATTTTCTCCTCTCCTCCCACCCTGTGATAAAATCCCCAGAGGGGGCTCAGCCCCAGCAAAAGGGTGAGGAAGCCAGTCTATGAGGGGAGCAGAGGGACAGGACCATCATACCAGCCACAAGCCCAAGCTGAGATTTCCAGTTTAACTTTCCTGATATGAAACTGATCTCACCTCTCTCTGATTGCTGTGTTCATTTCTCAGTTGGCACATGATATGAAGGGGAGGACTGGGTAGAGTCTCACCAAGCCCCCAACACTGACAATGCTCTGACTTCTCCCAGACCCCCATCTGACTAACAGCTATTAATTATGGAAAATAATTAATAATCATAGCTCACACTCATAGAATGTCTATTATGTACTAGTCCCTGTTATAAGTACTTTTCAAATATCAGTTCATTTAAAAGTCATGCAAACACTATGAGGTAGGCACTACTTTTAACATTCACATGTCAGAGATGAAGAAACTGAAGCACAGAGAGGTCAAGTGACTTACCCAAGGTCACACAGCTAGATCAGCACTGGATTTCAACCAGATTTCAAACCATGACCTTGACCATTCCACTTTAATGCCTTTAGTTCCACTATACTGCACCCTGCTCCCCAGATAGATGAGGGGGACCCTTGTCTTATTGGTGTTTGCAGCACCCTCCACAAACTGTTATCACCACACTGACCACATGGCATTAGAATGAGCCGTTTATGAGTCTGTCTTCCCTCTTGGCTCTGAGATTCTCCAGGGCAAGAATAATACCTTATTCTTGCTACTATATTCTCTGCTTAATAAGATGTTTCTATGTATTTATTCAATATCTCCTGAGCATGACCAATGGCGAACACTGTGCTGAGTGCTATCTCATTATTTCTCCCACTCACATGATAGCTCAGATGATAGCAAACTTGTACAGTTAGAATGGTAGTTGTTTGCGGGGGGGAGCCTCAGTAATTCCCTTCATTGAATTTGGGCTGGCCTTAAGGCTTGCTTTGGCCAATAAATGCAATGGAAGTAATGACACCTGGTTCCAAGCTTGACCTCAAGGGACCTTGTCCACTTTAATTCTCTCGAGGCCTTGGGCCATTGCAACAGAAACAAGACTGGACTGGGCCAGCCTGTTGGAGGATGATATGCCACATGGAACAGACACAAGCCAACCCAAATGACACCATTTTAGACCAGTCCCCCCCCCCCAGACCATCTTGCAGCTGGCCACAGATGCATGAGCCAACAGCCCTAAGTCCCACCTGCCCAGAGAAGTGAAAGCACCAGTCATATACAGTCTCGTGAGCTAAATAAATGGCCATTGTTCTTAGCCACTCAGTTCTAAAGTCATTGGTCTAAAATGAGCAACCCTGGTGTGCACAGGATGGGTAGTAAAAGGTGCAGTAACTGCACACAGGCCCTGTTAAGGACAAAATGGGGCAATGACCCATTGTCGGTTGGTCCAAGACAATGGGTCTTGGACCTATTGGGTTGGTCCAAGACCCCAGTTCCGCCTCTTCCTTTTTTTTTTTTCTCACTCCAAAGATAGTCACAAGGTCTGCAAGGTGAGAAAGGACCACAAGCGTTCCAAATGCTCTGTAAAAAGACGCCCAGCAACAAAACAGGTCTTTCATTCTAGGCTCCCAGGATTTTAACGTATTAGTTCTCAAACCCTACGATAAATCTGAATCTACCAAGAAGTGATTATTGTGTCTCCCAGAATTAGAACATCTCAAAGGAATGTTCAATGAATAAACCAAAGTGCCAGGAAAGCCTCTTATGTAATTCAAAGGGAGTGAAGCCAGTCCCTCTGGAAGGGTTTGGATCTTGGAGAGGACACTTCTCTGTTTTTCTGGTTAACAACAAAGGACTCAGCATCTGTAGAAAGGGATGAGAACTTTGCTGTTCTCTCATAAGTCCTGGCTCCTCTGCCCCAACACTTTTGATTTTTCACCTGCTGGGGCCTATCTCAAAAAACTCAGATAGCTCTGACCACGCAGGCAAAGAGGAGCTGTCTTTTTTATTAGCTCCTTTATTGCTCTGCTGAATTAATGTAACCCACCAGTCACCTGAAGGTGCATTTCTAGGAGCGTAAGTAGTAGGACAGAGACAAGCCTTTCCTAGGAATAACTTTTGTCATTTGTTCATTGAAAAAAAAAAAAAAATCCTTGCATGCTGGCATGGGGGGGGGGGGGCAGTAAACCAGTGAAAAGATGAAGGACCTGCCTTCCAGAAAAAGAAGGAAATGCAGGAGGAAGATGGACAGAGAGAGAAGATCTTATAACTACCAGCAATTTTTGGTTTGTTAGGTCTGAGGCTTTCATGTACAGAGGACCCGGTATTGTGCTGGCTAAGGAAGACAAGAGTGTTGAGGACATAAAATAAAATCAATAGTGATTGCTGTTAACAATTACTATAATTTCCTTGGTTTGATTTTGTTACTTTTGGGTAACAAAATATATATAATATAAAATTTACTATTTTTTAAAGATCTATTTATTTATTTGAGAGAGAGAGTACACACAAGCAGGGGGAAGGACAGAGAGAGAGAATCCCAAGCAGTCTCCTCGCTGAGCGTGGAGCCGAATCCGGGCTTCATCCCAGGACCCGGGGATCATGACCTGAGCCTAAGGCAGATGCATAATGACTGATTCACCCAGGCGCCCATCTATGTTGAATTTTCTGAGGAACCACACCCAGTGCATCATCGGACATTCCCACAGCACTGCACGAGGGTTCCCTTTTCTCCACATCCTCAACAACGCTGATTTTTGGGTTTGCTTGTTTGTTTTAATAACTGGGTGTGAGGTAGTAGCTCACTGTGGTCTCAGGCTGCATTTTCCCAACAACAAGTGCTGTTGAGCATCTTCTCGTGTGCTTACTGGCCGTTCGTGGATCTTCTTTGGAGAAATGTCTGTTCAAGACCCCTGGCTTTATTTTTTGTGACTATAGGCTACTTCCATGACCATATGTTTTGTGCCAGGCATTCTAGGAAGCTCCACAGGTGTCTTATTGTATTGCATTTAACCTCACACAAGCAAATTTGGAAATATTATTCCCATTTTCTGGGAGAGGAAACAGGCTCCCTTTAAGACCTACCATCTACAAAGTGCCAGAGAGCAAAGCCAGGAGGCCTAGCTGACCTCACTGAGCCACAGCTGCTTTTCTGCATTTCTGTGGGAAGGTGGGGGGAGGGGATCAGTGCCCACCTGGCCCTGGGAGCCCTGGTCTTTGTGTCTCACACACTCCCTGTGCCTCTTTGTCACACTTCCCTCCTCCTCTCACTTCCTTCCTTTCTCTCGTCTCTCTTCTCTGATTTGGAGCCACTAAATGTCTCCTGCCTGCCAGCCAAGATCTGATAAATTCTTAGCACTTCAGTGAGAATAGCTTCCTTCCCAGGAGGATTTTCATGTTCAAAGGCATAAAGTTAGAAGAAAAGTGCCCCGACAGACCCTCTGGAGAGTCACCCCCGGGGACCTGACTAGGAAAGTAGAATCTAACCTGGGGTAAGCCAACCAGAGAAGGGGGACAAGCTGACTCGAGCCCCCCACCCCATAACCCAGTGACTGGTTTCTTTTCCCACAAGAAGATATGATCCAACTACTCCTAGTTCATAATATAATGAGTTGTTGGCAGAGCTACAAACTGAGCACCTACTATGTGCCTGGCACTCTTCCAAGCACCTTACACAGATTCACTCATCTAAGCCTCCCAACCAGCACTGAGCCCATTGAGAGATGGGGAAACTGAGCCTCAGAGAGGTGGAATAACCAGCTCAGACTCTCTGCACTGGGCAGTGGGCCAGCCAGCAGTCCAGGTCACATGCTCTGCGTCCTAAGCCTGCACTTAGCTGCTACATCACCTCGCCTATTACACTGTCTTCAAGAACTTAGAGACGGATGAACATGATGGATACATGAAAGGATGGATGGATGGGTGGATGGATGGATGGATGGATGGATGGACAGGGAGTTGGAGAGGGCAGGGAGGAGGCTTTTCCTCCATTCCTGACTCTCATTTAATCGTAGAGTAGCTACACCTTCAAAATCAGCTTCCTCCAGCTTCTCATTGGCCTCTCCCCCTGAAAGGAAGTTACCCTTTGTCTGTTTGCTTGCATCTCTCATCCTCACCAATCCATTGTGCTCTTTCTCCAGGAAAGGGAGCCCTGGGGCTGACCCCTGCAGGCTATACCACCCAGAGTGCCCTTGACCTCTGGCTCTCCAAGGGCACAGGCAATGGAAGGACCAGCAAGGGCCAGAGGGTCCCCTATTGCTGGCAGTTTCTACATCCTTCTATGCCCATGGATCCCGCTCTAAAGCCCCCTCCAAGGCTATAGCTTTTCTAAATCGAATCCCTCTGCTGTATCTGTTGGCCCCGCCAAACATGGGCACAGATATATACATATACACACACACACGTGCACATATGTACATGTGTGCGCACAGGTGCATGTCTACATACACATAAACACATAAACACATGTACGTACATATATACATGCATGCACATACACACACACCCTCAAACACTGAGAGAACACAGCCAAAATGTTCATACTGGTTTCTCTGGGTAACAGGATTATAGGGTAACAGGATTAGTAATGCTTTTCTAGATTTTCTGTGATATTCACAACTTCAACATTTTTTTAGCGTTCTTTCTGTTTTCAGAGAAATGCTGGTCCATGGGTGGGAAGGCAGAACCAAAGGTGGGACAGGCAGTTGTGAATATAATAGGGGGCAGAGTACTTGTTTCCCCTGAAATCATACCAGGGAGGGAGGCCTCCACTGCCTCTGCAAAGACACCCCCTCCCCAACCCTCTTAGGGCCATCATGGAGCTCTGAGCCCACCTCTGAAGAAACAGCGTGGAATCTGGCAGGAGATGGGCCCTTCCTCTGAATGGCACAAACCCAGGAGTAGGTTCTGGGGGAAGGGGTCTCCTGCCTGCCTTGAGGCCTTAGGCTTCGGAAAGGCCCTTAAGAGCCCTTCCATGCCTCCAAGATGACCAGAAGTGTCAGTTAGCCTGCTGCCTGGACCCCTATCCCCCAGGAGCCCTCCCAGCCCCCTGCTTTCCATCTGTGGGAGGAGATCCTGGACGTCCCAGACAGATGAAGTCACAAGTCAGGACAGGAAGGGCAAATACCCACTCCATAGGCAGACAAGCCCTCACGGGAGTCGTGCAGTGAGAAAAATGTGTGTCCCAGGGACCAAGTCCTCACTTCCCTTCTTCTCCCCATCACCCCACCCCCACTCCTACAGGAGTTTCTTTCAGTCCTCTCTCAGGTCCTGCCCAAGATCCAAGACACACTCAGGCAACAAGAGCATGTCAGATCCCTCCCAGGAGGGCAGCGGTGTTACTAACATTTTAAATAGGGGAATTCTAGAAAGACAAGCCTCAAGGAGGCCTTTCATGGAGGGATTTCAGGCAGTGGTTGGGGCAGCCGGCTGAGAACCAGAGGGGGTCCACGCTAGCCTTGCACCAGATCAGAACCAACTTTCCTCTGCATTTCAAAGTAGGCCCGACCCAGGCCCCCCAGGTCACTGCCCACGGTTGCCTCAGAGGAGAAGCTAATCTAACAAGCAGCCCCGGAGGGAGGAACCAGTTATTGAATGGGAAACTGGATTCAAGTGTGTCAAACCCTTCTGCCCTACTTCCCGGCCAGCCATGCGGACCCTCTGAGGGAGCTGTAGTTAACAGCCTCTGTGGGTGGTAAACAGACCCAAGCCCAGATGTTTAAACATCCTGGATTCTGCCCCTAGCCAGCTCCCAACCTGCTATTGGTCTTAGGCAAAATACTAAACCTCTCTGAGCTTTGTGTCATGGCTAGCAATATGAAGAGGTTGGATTAGGGGGCTCTGGGGTCTCCTCCAGCTCCAATATGCTATGATGTCCCCTGCCCTTCCCCCTTCCTCCCCCTCCTGCTCCCTCACACACACACACACACACACACACCCCAGTCCCAAAGAACACATACCAAGACAAAAGCAGAGTTTGGGTTAGTTTAGTCCACAGGCTTCTGGGAACTGCAATAAGCTGGCAGCCCACATTAGGTCAACTGTGGCCAGCTGTCTTGGGACTGAAAGAGCCTCTCTCCCCAGGTCAATCAAAGGTCCTGGCCCAGATAAAAGACTTGCCCCACACCAGCTAGATGAGCTTCGAAGCCTGTGCCCAGGATTAACCAAGTCTCCTCACTGACTCTCTGATTTCAAAACAAAACTCGAAAGAGAACCACGTTCAGTGGAAAATCCCCCAGTAACAAGGCCCGCGGGAGCATTCTGGGTACACCAGCTGTCAAGCATCACTTGCTCAACCTGTGACCACAACAGCCTTTCAGCGTCAATACCAATCCCAATCATCGCATCGTGTGTATTTAGACAGTGGTACTGACCCTTCAAAGCCCTTCATCTGGGCTCAATTTGGCCTCAGGCAAACTCTCCAAAGTAGGCAAAGCAAGGGACTTTCAAATAACTTAGTCCTCTGTTAGAAATGAGGGGAATGGGGGCACCTGGGTGGCTCAGTGGGTTAAAGCCTCTGCCTTCAGCTCAGGTCATGATCCCAGGGTCCTGGGATCAAGTCCCGCATCGGGCTCTCTGGTCAGCGGGGAACCTGCTTCCTCCCCATCCCCCCTCTCTGCCTACTTGTGATCTCTGTCAAATAAATAAACAAAATCTTAAAAAACAAAAAGAAATGCAGAAAATGGAGCTCAGAAAGTAACAGAGGTGAAAAGAAAGACATCCAGGGTAGGAACGCAGTCCCCTAAGTGAAGTTCAATGTGTTTTCCCACACCAGGGCATCCCCAATGCCGCCTGCAAATGGCTGCCCAGCGATGATGTTAGAGGTCTTGGATGTTACCGCAAGTCTTATTCTTCAGTTTCCCTAGTGATGCACAGACCACTGCCCACTATGCCAAGTGCACAGAATCAGAGCATCCTGGAAACTTCAGGCTAGAAGGACTAGCCGAGCTCACTGAGTGCAACCACCTGCTCAGGGCAGATCCTTCCTCCGCAGTGTCCACTGCTGAGGACGTAGGTTCTGACACAGTGACAGAGACCAACTATAATCAAGGCTCGAATGAAGAAGCTACTCCTTCCTCCCATAATGCTCCAGGGCTGATAGGGCTGCTCCTACGGTTCCAAACACAGGACTCCTCTGCTTGAATTTTTAGGGCATATTGTGGTTTGGGCTCCCCGGGAAGCAGACTCCACGCTGGAGGTTCGCGGGCAGGATCCACACCTGTGGAAAAGGTGGAGGGAGGAGATGGGCTGTGACATAGTCATAGCCAAGCCTCGGCCAACCTCTTGGGGAATCCCTGAAACTGTGATGTCCCTTCAAGGTTGTCCAAATTTAGGGAGGGAGCCAGGCCTTTATACACACAGAGACTAGCCATTGGATACTGCCTGCCCCTGGGGAAGGGCTATGTCCTTGGGCCAGAAGGCTGTCTTCAGCTGAGAGCAATTCTCAACATGGGCTGATGGCCGAAGGCGGGCATCTGTGGGAATAAGCCCTTTGGTCCTGAAAGTGATCTGAGCAGCACAACACAGCCCCCACTATGAGGTTGTTATGTGTCGAGTTGTGCTCCCACCAAGAAAATCCATATGTTGAAGTCCTAACCCCGAGTACCTCAGAAAGTAAACTTACTTCGAAATAGGGTCATTACAGATGTAATTAGTTAAGTTTAGATGAGGTAATACTGGAATAGGGTGGACCCGTAATCCAGTATGACTGGTGTCATATTACCAAAGGGGGAATTTAGACACGGAAGTGCACACAGGGGGAATGGCATGCAGAACAAAGATTGGGGGGATGCTTCCACAAGCCAAGGAATGACAAAGATTGCCAGCAAACCACCCACCGCTAGGGAGGAGGCACAGAACCGCTTCCATCTCACAGCCCCAGAAGGAACTAATTCTGCCGACACCTTGATCTTGGGTTTCTGGCCTCCAGAACTGTGAGATGATAAATTCTGTTATTCAGGCCACTAAGTCTATGCTATTTTGTTATGGTAGCCCCCGGAAAACTAACATGGAGATGTGGCTTTCATCCACATGGTCCAAAAGGGCTCACTGCCATGTCTGCATTCCAGCCGGTATAAAGGAGAAAGAAAAGGAGGAAGGCAGACAGACCTCCTTCCTCACCTCACCTCCAGCCATATCCCATTGGTCACAAAATCTGATCACAAGGCCACATTTGCTGTGAGGGAGGCTGGAAAGTGGAGTCTTTTTCCTGCACAGCCATGTGACCAGGTAAAAATTCAATTACTAAAGAGGAATGAGACCATGAATAGAATGAAGTGAATCCCTTCAGGGAGCTCAAGTGAACAGGATAGGGAGGAGGCACTGGAGGGGGGAGGGGAGAAGGTAGACATAAAAACTAACACCTCACTTAGTATCTTGCCAGGAGCTCTCCAACCAGGAAAGCATAAAGGATAGTGAGAGCAGAAAAGAAATTCAGTCTCATTCTGCCTGAGAGTAGGAGAGGCTTCCAGGCAGAGGTGACACAGGAGCTGGTCCCGGTGGGACAGAGAAGACATTCCCAAAGCATGTTCAGTGGGCAGTAGACAAGGAGCTATACATCCATGATCTCATTTCGTCTTCAGAACAACCCTGCAAATTAGCCATCCTTATCTCCATCTCACAGAGGAGGAATTTGAGCTAAGTAGAGATTCAGTTACCTTGACAGGTTTCTTGTTAAGGGTCACAGGACTTCTAAGAGGCAGAGCAAAGGCACAAACGAGGTCTTCTAATTCCAAACAAAGTTTCTATTTGTAATCAAGATATGAATTGGAGGCCCCCATCCTTGAGCTCTATAGAGGACTGCTGTCAGGAGGCACAGACACAGTTAAGGACGTGAATCCTGTCCCATCTGTGGGCACATTCCCAGGGACTCATTCACCCATGTCTCCTATCTCTGCCTTCAAAGTTCTGGGCCTTCACAGCTATCCTGGCCCATTCTGACATCACACTGGATTTAAACCCTTCCCCTGCTTCCTAAATAAGTAAAATGTTTAGCTGGCAGAAGTAGTGGGGAAGGGTCACAGCTCTCCCGCACGACAACTTCCTGACTCTGAACCCCAGCTCCCTGTGTCCCTCCCCAATACCCTCCTCACCCAGCTCTCTTTCAAGTTCCACCATTTTCTTTGAAGCCCTGGTGATCCAGAAACCCCTTGTTCAAATCCCCCGTTGATAGTCCCGGCCCATAATTTACTTACTGATGCTCAGTGTTGCTGCTACCTTTCTGTGCTCCATTCTGTTCTGTACCCCAGGGGCTAGGTGTCTGCAAACTACATTTCCCAGGCTCCCTTGCCAGGGGTTCCTGGTTAGTTCCATCAGTGGGAGGTGCTAGTGGGAGATGGGTGGGCAGGTGGAAGGAATTTAGAAGTTTCCTCCACCTAACCCTACCAGCCCTCTGAGGGGTTGGGGGTGGGGAGGGGATGTGACCACAGGGACTCACCAGTGACAACAGCAGTTGGGTGATGCTGGATGCCAGCCACCCTGACAGAAGCAGAGTCATTTCAGCAGCTGGGGCTGAGGAGGCTTCCCTTTAACTGACACAGACCTCACAGCAACAACAAGCCCAACAGGGCAGCAGCTCCTGTCAGGGGGCTAAGCTCTGTTGCCAGAGCATCTTCCCTTTTGTTCTTCCAGCCCTCACCTTTTTGTTTTTCCAACCCTTCTGACATCTTTATAAAAATACCCTGAATTAAATACCCTCTCTTAGAAATACCTAGCATGTTTTTTATTTCCTGACCCAGTGTCTTCAAACTCAAATTACATGTCAAGATCTTTTTTGCCTCTATTTTTTGCGAAAAAGATGAAAATTATATTAGACTGTTTCCCTATGCCTCCAGTGAGTCACACTAAGAACTGTGTGCATGTTTGATAGATATATATATTTTGGGTTATTAACAACTGGAACATATAGTACTTGGAATATACTTGAAATAATAGTCATTCAATAACTGGGCTGTTCTTGTTGTTTAATATTAATTTTAAATTGCTAAGAGGAACCCATTAAAGCCACCTCAATTGAAATTTTGGAGTTATGATCTAATATCATCTCTCTAATAAGTTTGACCAGGGCACTTTGTAAAAACGTCATCTCCCCCTTCAAAGCAGATATCCATTTGTGGTCTGTCCACAGCTAGGAGTTCTCTTTCACTCAGATCAAAAAGGAATTCATGTCTCAAGCAGAGGACCGACAGTGGCGTGGTAATAGCCAAATGTCAGTCCAAGTTGATATGAAAGGGCAGGAGAACGATCTTTGAGTGGTTACTACATCTCCCAGTGTCCAGAAGCTTCTGCTTTTTTGCTTATCTTAAATGATTCCGAAGTTGTGCCCAGCCTAGATAAGGAAAGCAGCCTGGATTTTGGTGAGTTCCTAATACTATTGGTGTGCACCCCAAGGGGTCCAGCCCAGTCAGTTTCATCAATGTTTTTACAGTGGTTCTCTCCCTACATGGAATTCCTATATCAGCTCTCACTTTTCTCCAGGGTTTTACTACTGCTTCACCCAGGTAGCCTCCACTGCCTCAAGCAAAGCTCTTTAAAGGGATCTGGAAATGGTTCTGCGGCCAAAACCATGAACATCGTGGCCAGTTTGGATTATGCTGTGGTCAGTAAACACACATCTCTCCTCTACTCTAAGACTTCCCATCCTATAAGGGTCTGACAAAGGCACAGCTCTGTTTGGATAAAGTCCTTACCTTGTGTTGAGGGGTGCAAAAGGAACCAGCTAGAAATTCAGTGCAGGCTGGTGATCAGGGTACCTTTGGTGGGGGGTCTGGATGTCACTGTCATTGAAGTAGGAGGGCATTGGGGAGCCAACAAAGTACCATGACAGGCTCAAAACATACTTTAACCAGGGTCCGGGGAGGACCTATGTGTAATCAGAACATACAAGCGTCCACGGAAGCTGGGGAAAGAAACATGACCTTCCCCTGTTCTCATACTTCTTTCAGATAATGGTGATTGAGTCACTCATTCCATAACATCCCCAGGAGCCACAAATGCCTCATGGCAATCCTGCCTGGTGGTAACACTGTGCCCTCTTTGCATTCAAATAGACCTCACTTTGAACACTGGCTCTGGCTCTTATTACATATGTGTCTTGGGCAAATGGTATAATCTTCGCAGTCGCAGTTTTTTCATATGTTAAAAAAAAATGGGGGCACCTGGGTGGCTCAGTCATTAAGCGTCTGCCTTCAGCTCAGGTCATGATCCTAGGGTCCTGGGATCGAGCCCCGCATCAGGCTCCCTGCTCTGTGGGAAGCCTGCTTCTCCCTCTCTCACTCCCCCTACTTCTGTCCCCTATTTAGCTGTGTCTCTCTCTGCCAAATAAATAAATAAAAATCTTTAATTAAACAAAATGGGGTTGGAATGCCTCCCTCAAAGGGTTTCTGTAAGGACGAAATGAAATCATGGATCAAGGCATAATGCCTCATTTATAGAAACACTGGACTAACTAATTTTTAAAATTCTAGCAGGTCTTGGCGATAAGCACACTGCCCTGGACTTAGAGGCCTATTAAATGCTTGTTGGCCCCTCAACACATATCCCCATGGCCCCTCTCCCAGAACCCTGACCCACGCTGGGCCAAATGGATTTCGTCCATCTCAAATGTATAACAGGAACAAGAAATTCTGGTTCTTCTCTATCAGGGCCTGAACCAAGATGGCAGGTAAGAGCAGAGGTGGTCATTCTGTGTCCTGTGTCCTGAGAATCATAGAAAGCCTGTGGGAGGAGGGCAAGAAGAAAACAAAGAGGCAGAGTGAGAAGCAGAGATGAGAAGCCATTGGGAAGAAGAAGGAAGAGAGAGGGAGCACATGTTTGCTTTTTATGAGACCCACTAGGATCCTCCCACTGAATCTCCTTTGTGCTTAAGTGACTTGCTGAGCCCAATCTAAGACATCCTTTCTTTCCCGTCTCCCCTCAGCTCATTGATTCCTCTCCCGTCCCTCTGGTTATGGGCATCCTGGTTCTTCCCTCTGCAGATGACAACATGAGATGTAGAGAACTCCAGTGCCTTGTCAAGGATAAACATCCCTCCATCAGTCTGTCTCCCTGACGAATGAACATGGATCCAGGAGTCAGAAGCCCTGGGTGGAGGAGTGGTGCTGCCTCTCATCAGCCACCAGACCCAATCCAGTTGCCCAGTCACTGAGCCTCCCGCCTGCCTGTTTTGCAAAATGGGAATCACAATGTGTCCTCCTCTGCCTTCCAGGATCACAGATGAAATGCCATACGTGAATTCACTCTTACATGGCAAAGGACTGTACATATCCTAGCCATTATTCCTTCATAGATCTTTCTATATATCTTTGTCTGCCTTATTAGACTAGATTTGAGATAAGAGCCATATCTACTTGAATGCTCCCCCGAAGCACTTGGAAGCCTGCAGGCCCTTGGAAAATGTTAATAACTCCAAGGTGAAGAATAGCAAACACATTTATTTTCCTGATGTAGAGGGTACAGATTTCATAAGGAGAATAAATATGTTAAGAAATTACTCAGTGTCATAACTCATGTTCCCAGCTATTCTTTGGAAACACTGTGGATGGCATTTGGGGTGATTAAGAAAGAAGAAAATAATTTATGTGAGTTTCTGTGTGTTATTTCTTCAAGTAGCTATTAAAAACACAACTGAATAGCATGTGTTTTTCCATTCTCTGGAAAGCAAGAAATATAGAGCTGTTTGTACTCAAACTTTTCCAAAGCAAATCACCTTTTGTGATGGAAAATGTTGCCCTAAGGAAAGAGCTTTTCAGAAAAATTCTGAGTAAAAGAAAACAGCACCAGGGCTGCCTGGGTGGCTCAGTTGGTTAAGCAACTGCCTTCAGCTCAGGTCATGATCCTGGAGTCCCGGGATCGAGTCCCGCATCGGACTCCCTGCTCGGCAGAGAGTCTGCTTCTTCCTCTGACCCTCCCACTTCTCATGCTCATTCTCTCTCTCTCTCAAATAAGTAAATAAAATCTTTAAAAAATATATAAAAAAAAGAAAACAGCGCCAAATAGAAGCCCTGTTTCCTGAGAGCAAGAGCCTTGCTAAGCAGGGCTGAGTCCTTTCGCAGCCTGTGTCAGTCAGCTTTCTCTCCTCGGCAGGAGCGTGGAAGTCAGACAGACCTGGGTTGAAATCCAGCTGTGCTTGCGGTTAGCTGAGTAGTCCGGGATATCTCATCACCGCCAAGGCCTTGGTGTCCTCATCTGTAAAATGGGGATGAAGTACTTCCTTCACAGGCTTCTGGAACGATTAAATGAGGTTACATATTTAAAGTATTCACCATGTTGTAAACTCTGAATATTTCACTATTTCTATAGTGGTTCCCAAGGTGTATAATCCCAGTGAGCATGCAATAGTGCCCTGTATGACACCTCCCAGGTCTAAAGACCATGCTCTTCCTACTGGTGGTTACTAGAATATTCTAGTCCTCGAAATTGAGATTTTTAGGTCTCTCAAACTAGTATCTAACAGAAGAGGGATTGGGTATAGAAAGGTAAATTCATTTTCTCATTTTTATTGTTCAAAACAACATTGGGCACCGGGGTGGCTCTGTTGGTTAAGTGTTCCGACTCTTGGTTTTCATCTCAGGTCATGACCTCCTCGAGGTTGTGGGATCGAGCCGCACGTTGGGCTCTCTGCTCAGTGCGGAGTCTGCTTCAGATTCTTTCTCCCTCTCCCTCTCATTCACTCTCTCTCAAATCAACAAATAAAATCTTTAAAAAAACATTGCCACCGGGGCACCGGGGTGCCTCTGCCTTCGGCTCAGGTTGTGGTCCTGGGGTCCTGGGATCGAGCCCCACATCAGACTTTCTGCTCAGCAGGGAGCCTGCTTCCCCCTCTCTCTCTGCCTGCCTCTCTGCCTACTTGTGATCTCTGTCTGTCAAATAAATAAATAAAATCTTTAAAAAAAAATTGCCACCTATGAAAGGAAGATGGGGGGGAAACCCACTAACCCACATGCAGGAAAGGTGGGGAGAAGAAGGAGATAGGAGAAGTGGACTGAGAAAGAAGGGAAAAGAGAACCTCAACTTGATCTGTAATTTTTAAAATTTCATTCATATAAAAATATCTAAAGCAAATAAGATCAAATTTTAACAATTCAGGGCGGTGGGTACAGAGATGTTTGTCATAGTATTTTTTTGGTACCTTTCTGTATTTTCCACTCTCAAAAATCATTTCCAGATACACAAATGATCCATTAACCACAATAGATTTCTAGAGCAGAGAACTTCATCAGCATCCTGGCTACCCTAACAATTGATGTCATTTATATCCTGGTACTGTTTAGATATTTTACAGAGCACAGTGTATAATCCATTTCCACTTAGGGGTCTGCAAGGATGGCAGAGTAGCCGCCCGGGGGTGTAGGGGGGCGCGGTTTCATTGAGCAGTTTGCTTAACACACATAAAAGGACACAAACCTGATTGTGCTGATTACACCTGAAAACCTGATTGTTCTGCCACCTATGGTCTCCAGAGCAGGCCGCCTCAAGGAGTTTTGATGTTGTTTTTATGAGCCTGGTCCTTAAATTTGCAAGCTCTGCATCATAACATACGGTCTTCCTGCTCTAGCTCATCCTCACTCACTGAACCGTGGATTCATTCCAGATGTCTGTCTGTCCTACACCTTTTCGCCCCTGGCCCCGTGCTGGGCTCCAGGAAAGTGAATGAGTTGGGCCAGGCGGCCCCGCTCCAGTAACTCAGGGACAGATGTGAGAGTCAGGCACACACCGTCTGCACGGGGGCCTTCAGACGCCGCTTTGGATTCTCACAACTTTGAGAGAAAGGCCACCTTGGCTCCTCCACGGAGAGGAGACTTGATTCAGAGAGACTCCCTTCCAGGATCTCCAGAAACAGAATTCCAAACCGCACTTCCCGATCATGTCCAGAGCCCTGGCCCCCAGTTCTCCAGCCAGAGCCCTTCTCTAAGCCAGAGGAATCAACGGAGAAGATACTGGGCACCGAGAGAGGCCAGTCGGGGAGATAGTTCAGGGGGACAGATAAGCTGGTTCTCTTTAGACTGTACCCCAAGACCCATTTCCTGCCCTGTGGCCTCATAGAGAGCTGTGCCTGGGTAAATTAAGAGAGCAAAGAGGCTAATTAAGAGATTCCCAGGCCCAGAGTGAGCTGAAAAGAGGTGACAGCTGGGAAGAATAATCAGGAGGAGGCCTTGACCTATTATTGATGAAAAGCTAGAGAATGTCTGAAATGTTCATAGACTCCAACTCAATAATGGAAAATGTATTGTGGTGGTGGCTCAATCCTACACACCAGCCTCATTTCAGCACTTACCACTGGATCCTTACGTTCTCTTGACAGGGAGGCTTTCTACCCATAGCTTAGAGATGAGAAACTGAAGCTCTGAGACAGTATGTGACTTGTCCAGGGTCATCCAGCTGCAGACAGACAGAGCTAGGTGGGCCCTGGTTCTCTGACTCAGGGGCCTGTGATTTTCCCACTAACATAAGCAGCTGCCTCTAATTTCTGATTTCTGCCTCTAATTTCTAATTTCTAGCCTAAGAAGATAATCTCAAACTTGGAAAAAAAAAACTTTTATTATGTATAAAAATGTTCATCCCAGGGCTATGTAAACTATTACAAAAATGGAGACAACCTAAGTGTCATAACAGGTCATATAGTACCTGGCCCACTATACACTTAAGAAGAGGTTGTGTTGGGGCGCCTGGGTGGCTCAATCGGTTAAGCGTCTGACTCTTGGTTTCAACTCAGGTCATGAGCTCAGGGTCGTTGAGCCCCATGCCGAACCCCACATTGGGATCTGTGCTTAGTGCAGAGTCTGCTTGAGATTCTCTCTCCCCCTGCTCCCCCGCCCCCATCCCTCCCCCTGCTCTCATACTTTCTAAATAAATAAATAAGATCTTAAAAGGTTTATGACAGTATCTTAAGTGCTTGTTATGGGAGAAATCAGGATACACAAGTATTTGTATTCTAGGATCCCAACTATATCCAAACACATTTTGTGTAGACAAAAAAGGATGCAGGAAAATATGACCTAGGGCTTCAGTCTCTGCACGTGGCTTCTTAGTTTTAGACTAACAAAGATTTCATTTTTTTTCTTCTTTCTCCATTTTCCAGAGTTTCAGTTCTAAGTATGGATCACTTTTATAATAAAGAAGAAACACTTTGTTCTGTCTCGAAGAAAACCTGCCTTCCAGAACTCCCATCACAGGCAATGAGGTCGTGGAACTGGAGCCCACTGGGGAAACTGGAACCCTGTCCCTGCCAAATGACCAGCCCAATAGGCAGGCCCCAGGGGAGCCTCAACTTAGCAAAGGGGCCAGGCTGAGAAGCAAAAACCTTGTAACCGCTGTGCTGCACGGTCTTTGCAAGGTATGGCAGAGGACCCAGAGCTCCAGGGAGCACAGATCATCTGAGGTTGCCATCATGAAGGAGAGTCCCACCCCCGATAATCCCTAGATCCAGCACCCCAAGCCTGATCTCACCAGCAGTCCTGAGTTGTTTTTTGGTTTTTTTTTTTAATTTGTCAGAGAGAGAGGGAGAGAGAGCGACCACAGGCAGACAGAGTGGCAGGCAGAGGCAGAGGGAGAAGCAGACTCCCTGCCGAGCAAGGAGCCCGATGTGGGACTCGACCCCAGGACGCCGGGATCATGACCTGAGCCGAAGGCAGCTGCTTAACCAACTGAGCCACCCAGGCATCCCCAGTCCTGAGTTTTTAATCGTGTGTTTATGTATCCCGTGCACACACAGTAAGCTCACAGTTGTGGAATATTAGAATCAGAAGACATCTTAGAGATGACTTAGTTCAACCCTCTCTTTGACAAATGGGGACACTGCCACCCAGGGAAGTGAAGGGACTTGCCCAAGGTCACACAGCTGAGCCCTAAGTCTGTGTTAGCTCTGCTGGGACTAGAACCTGAATGCTCCAGCTTCAAGCCCACTTTCTGTTTTTTCCCTCTCTACGCCAAATTCTCCCCAGTGCCACTTCATTCTTCTGAGGAGAATCAGTAGTCTCACATGGCAGAGAAAGCAAGCTTTTTTGGTTCTATAAAGATTTCATTTCCAGTATTCAAGGGATTATTGCAAACAACAGTATTGACTTTAACTTATAATATTTAATATTTAACTTATTTAGTAATAAGTAATAATATAATATTTAATATTATATATAACATTAAATATAATTAATTATATACATTAATAAATATATATAAATTTTTATATATTATATTTTTATATAAGCTATATTTCTATATAAATATATTAATATTAAATATAATATTTAATATTACTATTTAATATTAATATTTAATAACTTATAATATTAAGTTATTAAAGCAACCCAAGTAAAATGAAAAAGTCGCTTCTCAGAAACTGGCTGCAAAGTCATTTTTCAGAAATTAGAAAAAACAAAACCAAACGGAGACTAGAAGAGGGCAAGAATAGCACAATTGATCCAAACTAAACACATTTAAGGTCCAGGGCTCAGCCAAAGGGAGGCCAAAGTAGCCAATTTCTTTGAATTGCCCCCATTTTCCATCCCCTAATTTAAATGAAGACTGTCATTTTATTGGCTTGTCAGCTTTTAGGAAACTTGACCCTGTTCATTTATACAGTTGCCTCCCCGTCCCCTGCTCTCCAGCCACAGGAAAGCAGGTGGCCCAGCAACTCATTTGCTCCCCCTGGGGCTCCTCTGTTTACATCTCTGCCAAGGAGCCGCTCATTTCTCCATTTGCTTAATTTTGTTTTTCTGACATCTCTAAAGTCCAACTCCTACCCCCAACTCCAAGGACAGAAACTCCGGAGTCAGACTGAACTTGGTTTTAAACCCAGCAGGGCCATAAACTACCTGGATAGCCCTTAATATTTGAGCTCTCTGAGCCTCTGTTTCCCTGTCTATAAAATGGGGATAATAAAAGTAGACATTACTTTTGTGAGAAGGAAATAAGATTATGTGTGTAAAGTAACTAACACAGAGTAAGCACTCATTCAATAAGTGTGAGTTTTATCCCACAGGACACCTTGCGTGACACATATATCAATCACCCCTTTAGCTAGGGAAAACTTACTGGTTAACATTCAAAGTACCACAAGAAGTTTCAGGTTCTTTAAGACATAGAGGACACAAAGGGGAAATATATACCAAAAAATAAATGAGAAAGTAAAGTTTCCTCTTAAAAAGAAAGCAGAATTAGTAATCCTGAGAAACATGAACAGAAATGGAGTTGGATAAGAGCCCAAATAAAGGCACTGAGAAGTCCTGCAGAAAGAAATCAATGTCTCTTGCCTAGCTAAGCATGTTCTAAACTTGCTTTTGAAAAGTAACCCCTATTAATTCCCAAAAAGCCTGCATTTTCTTTTATTATTATTATTATTATTATTATTAACTTATAATGTATTATTTGCCCCAAGGTACAGGTCTGTGAATCATCGGGCTTACACATTTCACAGCACTCCCCATAGCACATACCCTCTCTAATGTCCATAACTCAGCCACCCTATCCCTCCCCCACCCCCCAGCAACCCTCAGTTTTGTGAGATTAAGAGACTCTTAAGGCTGCATTTTCTTAACACGCGTCTGGAACAGGTGTTCATTATCTTAAGAGTATTAGTAGCTACCATTGGTCAAGTTGACGCTTACAAGTGGAGTTGTCTCCACCCACTTATACGTGAGACCCGTTGCTATTCATATGAGGTGGTGGTCTCTAAAGAGTTGCCTATCATCCTCAGGCAGTAAGGCAGCCTGTCCCCAAGTCTGCCCAACTCTGCAGCCCGTGACCTTTCCCCATAACCGTATGCTCTCCCAATTTTATCTAATTTCTACCCTTTTCTCCCCAAACTGATTTGCAGATAGTTCTTCTCTCTCCTTATGTTCCACTGACTCAAACATTTTAGCAAAACCCCATAATTAAGCTGATGTAGAAAGTTTGCCTCATGCACTGTGAGCTCTACAAGACAATGTCCAGACTGCATTTGCCTCTAGACCCCTCTTTCACAGAGCATTTCATAGGACATGCTTCTGGAAATGCTCCATTGGCATCTCCTTCAGAAGTCACAGGGGAGGTGGAATTCTGGTTGTTTTAGCATAAAGGAGTCTTGATTTTTCTTTTCTGTGGGAGTGAAATCAAAGTCAGGGACCAGGTTCTTAAACAGCTCTGGTCACAACTAGTGTACCTCCTTGAGCAAATCCTCAAAACTCCTCCTCTTGAGGCTTCTGATGTACCAGCTATGAGATAAACAGGGTATCCTAGATGGCTGATCTTTGGCATTCCCAACAAGCACTTAGGCAATGAGATAATCGAGTTTATTTCATAGAAACTTGGGTTCTAAAGTCTAACAGCCTGGATTGGAATTCAGGCTCAACTCCTTACTGTGTGACCTTGGACAAGTTACTTAACCTCTCTGTTCCTCAGTTTCCTCATCTGTCAAATGGGGTTAAAATCATAGAACCTGATTTGAAGGATGAAATGATTAAAACAATGCTGTTACATTTAAGTGCTTGAAAAATGTTACCATTATTAGCTGTAGCCTTGTTGCAAAGTGGTGTCCAAGAGGTTACAAATCCCTAAATGCCCCGGTTCCTGGATGGAACTGACCTCTTGCCCAGAAGTTTCACCCCCTCCTCCCCTTCTCTCCCCATTCCTCCTCTCCATTCCTCCCCATCCCCAGCTCCCTGCTCTGAGTCTGAATCCCTCCAAGAGGGGTCTCAGAGGAGCTGAAAGGGAAGCTGCCCTGTCCAAGGGCGGAGAGGCCGACCTCCCACAGCTGGACCAGGCGACCAGCTAAACCACACAAGGCTGGAGACAGCAGCAGGGTCACAGGAGAGATTGAACAGATCGCCAGCCCATTTGTGGACACTTGACCCCTGCTTGTCATTGTGAGGGCAGAGTCCTCCTGCTCTGCTGGGCTCAGCCACCGGGACTCCAGAGCGCCTGGCTGACCGAGCTGCCCCCAGGAGGGGCTCCCAGCAACATGGGGGTTCCTTGCTATCTCTGGACCAGGGAGGAGCCGGAAGGGGGAGGAGGGGCAAAGGTGGGAGGCGAGCAAGAATTAAACATGCTAGCATTTCTGCCATGAGTGGGCTCTTTACAATTAAGTGTAAGCGCTGGGGGGGGGGGGGGGGGTGGAGGGGAACAGGTATGCCCAAACACAGCCACACCCCTGTGCCACCTATGTGTCCCCCATGTCACCTGTCCCTTCTTTGCCTCTATTCACTGAGAGGATAAAATGAACTGATACATGGAAAGATCTTAGAAGAATGGTAAGCTGGCAATAAATCTTAACTTCTGATTAACAATTACTCATTTACACCTCACAACAATGCTCTGATAGAATTACCATTTCCATCTTCCCAATGAGAAAACCAAGGTTCACAGAGCTCCTCTGTTTTGGAGACTGGGTTCAAATGCAGCCCTGCCCCCAAAGTCGGTGATGTTGCAATGTCGCTCCCGCCCTAGGGTGTCGGACTGTCCCTCCATGCACATTCTTCTCTGGTGCACACACGAGCTGCGAACTCTGCTGGCCAGTTCAGCCAGGATCTGCAATGCACAGGACCCTGACTGCAGGGTCAGGGACACAGTGGGGAGGGACCGACGTCAGGTCTTCCCTGGTGGAGCATAGGGTCTGTGACTGAGACAGAAACAGGTCGAACCAACAGGAGCGAGGGAGTAGAATTCCAACGTGAGACGAACACTCCAAAGCTGAGCCAGCCAAGGTAATAGTCATGCCCCATGTGGCTATTGAAATTCAACTTGGAACTAATGATGATGAAACAAAATGAAGAATTCAGTTCTTCATAGAGAGGCTTTTCATACTCACGGGATCGTCTATTGGAGAACATTGCACAAGAGGAAAGGGATCAACGCTGTGAGCTCTGTGTCTGGGGGTTCACACACAGAGAGGCTTCCCCAAGGAAGTGACGTTGGAGGGTGATCCAGTGCTGAAGATGGTAGGGGAAGGCCGGGAAAGCACGTCGGGTGGAGGCAACAGCATCTGTCAAAAGCCTATGCTGGTTGGGGGGATGGAGGGACCAGGAGACTAGAATGCAAACAGAGGGAATATAATGGTTCAGAACAGAGTCTCCAAGGGGCTGGCTACCTGGGTTTGAATGCTGGCCCCAAGTCTCCCTACCTGTGTGCTGTCAGACAAGTTACACCAAACTGTGGAAAGAGCCAAGATGCCCTTCAACAGATGAACGGATAAAGAAGATGTGGTCCATACATACAATGGAGTATTATGCCTCCATCAGAAAGGATGAATACCCAACTTTTGCATCAACATGGATGGGACTGGAGGAGATTATGCTGAGTGAAATAAGTCAAGCAGAGAGAGTCAATTATCATATGGTTTCACTTACTTGTGGAGCATAAGGAATAACACGGAGGACATGGGGAGATGGAGAAAAGTGAGTTGGGGGAAATCGGAGGGTGGAGACAAACCATGAGAGACTGTGGACTCTGAGAAACAAACTGAGTATTTTGGAGGGTGGGGGATGGGGGGGGGTGAGCCTGGTGGTGGGTATTAAGGAGGGCACTACTGCATGGAGCACTGGGTGTGGTGCATAAGCAATGAATCTTGGAACACTGAAAAAAACAAAATAAAGATTAAACTGAAAAAAGTTACTTGACTTCTCTGTGCCTTACTTTCCTTACCTGTAAAGCAAGAAAAATAACAGTGCCTCCTGCCAAGGGTTGTCCTGCGGACTGAAAGAGCCAGGCACAGCACTGTGTATGTGTTTGTGTTTGCCATTATTATTCCCAGCGCAAGATGAGGTGGGAAAGGCAGGCAGGACTCAGGCCATGCGGGCCTTGTGGGCCAAGGGAAGAATGTTGGTCTGTATCCTAAAAGCAAGGGGAAGCCTGAAAGGTCTTAAACAGTGAGGGCAGAAGATAACTGTGGGCGATGGAGAGTCACAGTCCATCTGAATCTCGGCACCAGCCAGGCATGGGAATGAGGGACAGTATTGCCGGGCCTTGCAATTTTCCAAAAGAGGCTGGAAATACAGATTCTTGGATGGAAAATTTCCTGACTCTTTAAAAGTAGGCCTCTTACTCCCATATTTTTAAAAGTCTTGAGGGACAAATCAACCACCTGCTAGGACCTCTAGTCTACCCAAAATCTGTGGGTCCCCAAACCTCAATAAGCCAAGGTCTCTAACGAAAGCCACATCACCTGGAGAGCCAGCTGGCTCCAGAAAGAAATCAGTGATGGCCTAGAACAAGAGCGGCAAATCAAAAGAGTCACCAAATGAAATCTGAACCATATTGCTACACGATGGGGCTAGAGGCCCTCAGGGCCCCAATAAAAGGGCCCAGCGGTAAAAACATGCACAAGCTCTACAAACTTTTTTATTTTGATTTTTTAACCTTTTAGTGGTGAAAGAAAGAAGGAAAGGAAAGAACGAAGGAATGAAGGAAAGAAGGAAGGAAATAAATGAAAGCCAATAATCTCTTCTTGCTGAGGTTGTTCCATTAATGTGTGGTCAGCCTCTGCACTGAGGTCATTTGCCCTTCCATTCAGAAAATATAGGGAGCAGGTGTTCATTTGGGAGATCTGTGGTTCCTGTCACTTCCTGGTGCCTGGTTATAAAACAAAACCACTTAATCAGGACATGGCTTTGGGTGGGAGAAAGAAAGGAAAGACTGGTGGGATGAATAAAATTCGAATGAAAGCCTTAGGCCTGAGCAAGAATTGGGTATTTTAGGTTCTCGTTCTGGAGAACTTAACCTTCATTAACCATTGCTTTTCAGTGGAAGTTTTTCTTCCAAAAATACTGAATACCTAATGTATAATAGGAAGTGGGATACAGAACCCTGGCCTATATCCTCAGATCCCTCCCAGTCAAGCAGTTGGTGATTCTGTTCCTCCAGATGGAGGGAGAGATCCAGCTAAGCATGTGTTCTAAACAGTAAAAACAAAGAGAATAAAGAAAAATCTGTCTTTAGCTTCTCATTAAGTCCCTCCCTCCCCATGCAATCCTCAGTCAGGAAAGAAAGATGGGCATTAGATTCCCCAGAGAATGCTTTATGAACACCGGGAAAGTGGAAACTGTCTCTGAAGAAAGAAGCTTCTAGCACTTCCTCCAAGGGTCAAGCCAGGGAAATATCAACGTAGAAACACTATTGCTCTCTGTGAAGGCTGGGAATTTTATAGGGTCGAGTATGCCTGTTTGGACTGGCACGGAATCAAGCTGGAGCCTGGAGCTGGGGCTGAGGGCTGCCAGCCTCCTTTCCACCCCCCTATCGTCCCCACGCATCCTGTAGACGACGGAAGGACAGGTGACGGAAGGACAGATGATGGGCTGCCTTATGGGGCCTGTATGTCTCAGCCCCTCTTTGAGAGCAGAAGAGAAGAAAGTGTCCAGATCTGAGAAGAAGGACATCTAAATCAGATCAGGGCAGAGCAACTAACCTGTGGCCTATAGATCGAACTGAGGGGCTCCTTGAACTTGGATGAGAAAAAAAACTTACCTCGATTTTCACTAACCTCTAACTGAAACGAAGCTTGTCTTTCTATTATGCGTGAAGGCAACAAACCACAGTGGTGTTAGCAGTGCCTGTGCCCTGTGCCACGAATTGTAATCATAGATATTCCCATATCACATTTCACTTTGGCAGAAACCTTGGAAGAACATCTATGTGCACCATTCCATCAAAACTTGCTGTGGGACCTTGTTATGTACTGTGTTAATAAAGAAGCACATATTTATGATCACTAATTCATTTTTTCAATAGGTTCCAAGGCATCAAAAGATTAATAGCCCTCGACTAGGGGATCCAGGTGTGTCTTTTGAGGTCTTGCATTTTAAGGACATGAATTTAAGGGCAGGCAATGGACGGAGGTAGGGGAAGGCATCTGGGGCTAGGAAATAGGGTTCAGAAAAGCACATGCAGTTCAGACACTCTAACGGTTGGTGGGGAGAGTTGTGGGGTCGGGAGGTTGAGAGTGACCAGAAACCCCTTTGACTTGGGTCTCACCATCACAGAGGGCCCCTAATTAAAGCTCCTGACCCTAATCATCCAGTGAGTCTGTATGACCATTGAACTTTTCATGCGTGTGTTGGAAGTGTTAATTAACCAAAACATCTAAAATATACAATTTCTCCGATCCTACTTTGACATGTCTTCATTTTCCTTCGAGGCACTTCTCTTAACTTCTGAGGGGATGAAGTTGGCCAAGAGGGAAGGATTTACTGGAGGTGGGTAAGGAGATGAGGTCAGCAAGAGGAGCAAGGGCCAAATCAAAGAGGTGGGATTTGAGCCTGGAAATTATGGATTTTTTTTTTTTTTTAAGTTTCGGTTTGTTTGTTTTTGTTTTGGTCATGTCATGCAAGTGACATAACCAGTATTCCGCTCATTTCCTGACTTCCCTGCCAACACCCATCCCCTTGCCCCTTGCAATGGCAGCTCAGATTTCTTTTGAAGAACCACCCTTCTATGACTCTTAAAGACAGGGAGCAGTGCCTGCGACCCAGAACTGGCCAATCAGATCACAGAATCCCCCAAGCCACAGTGATTGATTTAGATGTGAGCCTATCAACGTGATGTCATCCCTCTGACCCTATAGGGATTGTTTCGGGGGTGACTACTCACCCAAGATGGTCCACTTGGAGTAAATCTTGAGGTTAGTATAAGCACCGCTGGTAAAAGAGTGTCTTTACGTGGCTGGATTGGGCCTAGGACGGTTTAAACCTAGAGTAGGTAGCTAAGGTAGTTATCTTGCTGCCATATAAGGCCTGAGAACGAGGCCAAAGATGGGGGAGCAGAGTCAGGAGATGGAGAGAGGTAGGATCCTGGTGACAACACCGCACCTCTGGATAGAGCCGCGCCAAATCCGTTCTAGACTTTTCAGTTCAATAAACTAAAAGGCTCATTTTTTATTTGTTTGTTTTGGTCTTGTGCCATTGGAGTTGGGTTTTCTGGAAACTGCAACCAAAACAGCCCGAATAGATCCAAGCAGATGTGATTATAGTAGGGGCATGCCATCCGCTGGGAGAGGGGTGATCAAGGTGACCCTGCCCTGGAGGCCAGAGAACCCAGAACCTGGCAGTGGGAGACAATGAATCCACCTTCCCTGGGGAAGGCGGCAGTAATGGACAGCCCCAGCCTCCGATGCCAACAACTCCTTTCTCACTGATAGTGCTTGCTGGCTGCAGGCTGTCCGGTTCTGTGGCTGCGCTCCAGAGGTCTTTCCCATCCCAGGATCCAGGCCGGCAAGCAGCTCCTAACGTGGTTTCATGGCAGAAAGGAAGAGAACAGTAACTAAACCACACAGTGGCTCTGAATGCCGCTGCCCAGTGGTGTCGTCTCTGTCACGTCTCCCCAGACTCCATTGGCCAAAGTGAGTTTATGGCCAATTCTAGCATCAAGGGAAGAAGAACTGCAATCCTCGGGGCAATGGGCGGGGGTGCATCACCCGCTTTCAAGAAAGGCAGTGACTAATCAGGACAATAATAGGATCCACTGCCAAGATTTTGGGGTGATTTGGTTCAAGCACCTCACTTCACAGAGAGGATACGGAGGCCGGGATTAAATAACTCGCTCACCGTCAAGTGGTTTGCTGGTGGCCGGGCAGGGATGAAGACCCGGGTCTCCTGGCTCCCAGACTAGAGGCCCGGCTGCTCCCCTCAAGTTCCACTTCGGCAAGGGAAGAGAGATCGTCCACAGTCCGCTGCTGGTCCACCTCCCTTCCCTCACACGGTATGTTTCCCAGCACAGAGAGCTGGATGACAGGGCAAAAGAGAAAATTCTCCAGAATCTTTTTTTTTTAAGATTTTGTTTATTTATTTGAGAGAGACAGAGAGAATGCACACAAGGGGGGGGGGGGGGGGGTCGGGCAGAGGGAGAGGCAGGCTCCCTACTGAGCAGGGAGCCCAATGTGGGACTTGATCCCAGGACCCTGAGATCATGACCTGAGTTGAAGGCAGACGCTTAATGACTGAGCCACCCAGGCATCCCTCTCCAGAATCTTAATTTCAGTTTCTTTCTCCCCGGTGCCCAGGAAGAACAGGAAGCTGGTTCGGGGTGATCAAACAGAGTCATGGAAGCAAATGCAAGAGATTACGATTCTGCAACACTTAGGGATTTATGGATTTAGATTTGGAATTGGGGATTTGGGGTTCCTTCCTTTTATTCTGATTTTTTTTTTCAGCTTCTAATCCCACAGAGAAGAAAAAATAATGGTGAACTGAATATCTAGGAAGTATCAGACGGTGATAGATCTGATATACATGTAACCTTTATTACATAATAATCTCTCTGGTCATTTGCGATTTTTAAAAATATTTCTCAAAAAAGAATATTTCTCAATTGCCATGCTTCCCTTCCCTTTCTATCCCCCTTTATATAACACTCCTGAGAATACACAAAATATGAAAGAAGCCCTGTTATCATGACCAATATTTGATCAGCCAATTATCCTATAAAATATTTTCAAACACTAAGTGTATAAACTGATTACAGATGCTAAGAATTTCGGAGAAGGCCCAGTCTGGAAAACCCATTCATCTCAATGTAGCCGGAACTAAGCTTCCAGATCTGGGCAGGACATTTGGGTTTTTGCTCTGCCTCCCAATGTCCTGAGATTCCACTGGGCCCAGTGACCTGCATCCTGTCCCAGAACTACTTCCAGCAGAAATTCCCTCAGCGGAGTTAGGGGCTCTATGTAGCCCGTGCTAACTGTGGGAGCCAGGCAGGAGCCTTCCCCAGGCTCTCTAGCTGGACCTCTAAGTCTCTGATCAAGAAGACATACTTCCAGGAATAGTTACTATTACCACTGAGGAAATGGATGTATTCTATACCCTTCACTGACTCTCACCATACCCTCTCCCCTACCCTCACCCTTGTGCCTTTACCTTCTCTATCTTCCTTTCTCCCAGAAGTGCCATTGGTTCTTTGAAAGGATTTCCTCACCAAATTTCTTCATTAACTAGCACATTAGCTTATACAACCCTCAAGATAAACTCTCTGTGACAGGTGCTATTATCTTCGTTATGCAGATGAGGAAAGTGAGTCTCAGAAAAGAAAATGATCCATTTTGGCCATATGGTTGCGAACCAGCATTTGAAACCACATCTGCCAGACTCCAAAGCCACAGATGCTGAAATTCATTCATTCCCAAATGTAACAGGGCTCCTGCCACGTCCAGGTCCTGTGTGAGGCTGGAAATAAATGTTGGATAAGACTGAGCCCTCATGTAGCTTATTCAAAATTCACTCAACAAATGTTCTCCAAACTGCCACCATATACCTGGGGCATAGTCGTTTATAATCTACTAGTAAATGCAGAAAAGTTTGCATGCAACCGATGGTGGGATTTGCTAAGTGCTACAGGACTGGTGAATAAGGGGTAGGTGAGAACAAAGAATGAGTGAGTGACACATTTTCTATTTGTCTTGTACTGAGGTTGACAAGCCTTGGAATAAGTCTACCCAACCCCACTCTCACTAAATCTAATTTTCTCCTTAATAGTTCATCAAAAGCAGGGACCTGCAAGCATTTAGGAAATACTAGCCTTTGACCTATTCTTAGCAGCTAAAGAGAAATGTATTGGAGCAGCGCCTTGAGCCAGAATCAATTCCTGTCCAAGAATCCCGGCCGTACTGTAGCTCAGTAATGAGAGGGCACTGGGAGAAAGCCTGGGATGGTTCTGGAGCAGTCCAGAGCTGGCTCTGCAGTCAGTTACTGATGGTGAGTGAAAAATGAGGTCAGCTCCTGACAGTGAGGCCCAGAAGAAGCAGCAAAATACCACAGAACCCTCATTCTCTGTGGTCCCCAGGACACGGCATCTAAAAATAGACACACAATACCATTGGCACTGCTGTAGATTTCACAACTGCTGGCCCAGCACAAAATGTTTGGCTGTGGCCAAGTCAGGATGCAATGAAAACCAGCCAGGAAGCTGAGCGTGACCAAGATCAACATTTACCAGGACAACAGCAATCCCTCTGTCCATCAGGCCTTGACCATGAAGCTAAGTTACCCACGGCCCTAAGTCCTTGTTCGACTTACTCTGCAACTTACAGAAAACTTGCCTTGCAACACCAGGGACTTTCCAAAACATTTCATTTCAGGGACACTGGGGTAGAGGTTCTTGTGGAAGTTTGCCCTGAGCACTGGAAAATAAGTGAGAAATCTCCATGATTCCAGTGTGAGGAGAAACACAACTGCGAGCGTGGGATGTGGGTGGGATGGGATAAGAAAACATTTTAAGGAGAAAATAATTACAAACACATGAGAGGGAGAAAGGGCATGGCCCAGGCTAGAAATGTGCAGGAAAAGAAAATGAAAACAAGAAAAGATTTGGCATTATATTTGTGGGTTTAAAACCAATTTTCAAGTTGACGATTTTACTCTACTGGCAAATATCTTGTTTCTATGCTTTATGAGACAGTATTTATGGAGCCGCTAGTGTGTGCCAGAAGCTGCCATCAGCCTTGTGCATGTATGATTCCATCTTATTCTCACACCAATTCTGTGGGGGCAGACCCTCAGATTATTCCCATTTTTTAGGTAAGGAAATCGGTTCGCATAATTTAAAGATTGCGCAGATCTTAGCAATGATCTTAACAGTGGTTACTAAGCTGACTTGTGCATCAGAATGATCTAGGAAACCCCAGGGCATCTGGGGCCCCATATTAGACACCACCTCCCGCAATCAGAATGGGGATAGGAGTGAGTCCAGGAATCTGTGTTTCCGGGGCACCCCAAATTATTCTCAGCTGCAGCCTGCTCTGGAATCCACTCACCAAGCCAACTGACTTCTTCATTTTCCAGACGAGAAAAATTGAAGCCCAGAGTGTTCTAGAGACAAGACGTGCCCAGTATAAGCAGCCAGCTGGAACAGAGTTTGTAATATGGCACTCTGGCCAACCAATTATATATTCCTCCCTGGAATCCTAAATGGCGAGAAAGTAGTTTCTTTATCTCTGACCAAATCACTACACTCAACATTGCATTCACCCCACTCTTGCCTACACCCTTCAACTGAACTCAGTGCAATTAAAGTTTCGCTGAGCACCTACTATGAGTATTGGTGCCAGGAATCCCATAATGAACAATACTCGTAACAAGCCCTCATAGAGCTTACAGAAAGAACATCTTTAAAAATGTAACATCTTACTGAAGAAACTGGAATCAGCCAAAAGCAATTTTATTTTCTCATCATTGTCCCTTCAAACCTACTCTGTATTCCTATTCCCTGGAAATGTTAGTCATCTTGGATGGATTCTATCGCTATTCCGGTCACTCTTCAGTATTAAAGGACAGCCTCAATGTCAGATAATTTGTAAAGTCCCATTTGGTCTAAAGACAGAGCTTCAACCTCACATCCAGTTAAAAATTTTTCCCCACTGTGGACTTGGGACTGGCTCAGGCTTGGAAGCTGCAGGGGAGAAGGGCATTGTGCATGCTACTTTGCAGGTTCTTGCCTTTCTCCCTAGCTCGCTGTGCTCTTTCAAGCACCTCTGGGGCAGGAGCGAGGGGCAAGGGGCTCAGGAATCAGTAAGCAGAGATGGGAGTGGTAAAGAGGTGAGGTCTTTTGGAGCCAGAGTCATTCTCTACTAGTCGAATGTCCTCATTAATGCCGAGGTCCAAACACTGGTTCTTTCTCATACCAAGGACTTCCTCCCAACTCCCTTCTACTAGTGATGGAATTGGTCTTTTGAAATTCTGTGATGTGGTTCATGCCTCCCCCATCTGACCTCGTAAGCCATGGCTGCCAGCTCTCTATCCTATTCACACATCCTCTGTTGGAGGGCATCTTATGCTTCTCAAGGGATCTCTTGAACAGGAACCCCTTTCAAAATTACTCAAGTCTGGGTCTCCTTCTTGGAACCATGTCCTGGCCCAGTTGCCATTGTGAAGATTATTCATACCAGCTTGTGGTCCATCTTCCTATCTTTCTCAGCAAGGCAGCTCTAGTCAGTTCCTCGCTCTAGACCCTCCAGGTATGAGTTGGGCACCAGTCACTGTGTTTGGTGACTTCAATGCCAGGGATTTTTCCAAATGATTCTTGGAAGTCCTCCTCATCTAGTTTGGAGGAAGGGAAGCGAAGTACACCCCTCCTTTCCCTCACTCTCACTCTCTATCTCTCATTTGATCCTCCCCAACCCACCCCATGGTATGTCCTTCACGTGGGTGATGAACTAAGAATTTTTTTCAAGAAAAATTGATTTCACAATCTCTCATCATGGACTACACAGATGGTCTCAGCCTTTAGGTACTCTGCCAAAACACCAGAAGTCAAACTTAACATCTCGTTACACAAGAAATTACAAATTCAGGGTACCAAGGGAACATAATAACAAAGATGTTTGTAACCAGCCCACTTTACCTAGTCCTGTGGTAAAGCACCAAGTCCCTGCTTTTCTAGAGCCTTTCCAGAGAGCAAATGAGTAGCTCTTTGCTATAGCTCAAATTCACCCATCTCACCCCACCGAAACAGCAGCAGCTTTGCATACGACAGTATCTATTTAACACTATGCATGTATGGACTCTATGTGCTTCTGTCCCTATTAAAATCATAGATTGCACCCCACTGTTCATAGCAGCAATGTCCACTATAGCCAAACAGTGGAAAGAGTTGAGATGTCCGTTGATGGATGAATGGATAAAGAAAATGTGAGATATATATATATCTATCTATATATATAGATAGATATATATATATACGAATATATATATAATGAATATTACTCAGTCATCAGAAATGGTGAACACCTACCATATACATCCGTGTGGTTGGAACTGGAGGGTATTGTGTTGAGTGAAATAAGTCAATCAGACAATTCTCTTATTGTTTCACTCATATGTGGAATATAAGAAACGGGGCAGAGGACTGTAGGGGAAGGGAGGGAAAACAGAATGAGAAGTCATCAGAGAGGGAGACAAATCATGAGAGACCCTTAAGTATAGGAAACAAACTGAGGGTTGCTGGAGGGGAAGTGGGTGGGGAGATTGGGTAACTGGGTGACGGGCATTAAGGAGGGCACGTGATGCGATGAGCACTGGGTGTTATACGCAACTGATAAATTGAACTCTACATCTGAAACTAATGATATACTACTGTAGGTTGGCTAATTGAATTTAAAATTTAAAAAAAGAATTTTAGTAGAAAATTCTCAAAAGCAAAAAAAAATAGTTTTAGATTAAATTTTAAAAAATCATAGATTGTAAACTCCCATGAAGGTAGTCTAGGACATCTCTAGAATGATGAGGATGTTGACAACGATGATGTTGTCAATCACAGTGATGGTGTCAGTTAACAATAATGATAAAGATTAGGGGTGAGGGAGCAAAGAGAAATGATTGGCTCATACATCCTATCTTTGCTAACCATAAATATACCATCCAGACTTCTAGGTCCAACTTCCATCAATACCATTCCAAAGATGTGAAATATTTTATCAAATATTTTCTGTGTGTTAAAGAACATATTGTAGTAGCCAGCCTCCAGGAGAGTCCCCAGTAATCTTTGCCTCTGGTATTCACATTTTTGGGTGGTCCCTTTCCTCCCTGAATAGGGCTGACCTATGTTACCAAAAGAATATTGTGAAGTGATTCTATGTGACATCTGAGGCTCAGTCATTTAAAAAAGGAAAACCAAACCTGCAATTTCCACCTGGCTATCTCTTTGAAGACTCACTCACTAGACAGCCAGCCACCATGTTGTGAGGGTATTTGGGCAGCCTTCTGAAAAGGTCCATGTGGTGAAGAACTGAGGCCTCATCTCGAAGCCACACTTCCCGCCAGCCATGTGCATGAGCCATCTGAGAATTGGATACTTCAGTTTCAGTGAAGCCTTCATGGGACTGCAGTCCCAGGTGACACCTGGACTGTAACTTCATGAGAGGTCCTGGGCCAGAAGGAGAGACAGACACTTAGTGCCCAACGTAAGCAATTCCTCAAGTCCTTACTCAGAAATACTGTGTGAAATAATAAATGTTCATTGTTATTTTAAGCTGATAGGTTTTAGGGAAATTTGTGGCACAGCAGTAGACAACCAGTATATCATGATGCTTAAAAGCATGGGCCTGGGGTGCCTGGGTGGCTCAGTCACTTGGTTTTGGCTCATGTCATGATCTTAGGGTCATGAGATCAAGCCCCGTGTCAGGCTCTACCTTCAACAGGGAGTTGGCTAGTCCTTCTCCCTCTGCCTCTGCTCTTCTCCTCCTGCCCCATTAAATAAATAAAGTCTAAAAAATAAGTCTAGGCCTGCATTTACAGTGAGACATTCAAATCTTACCTATATTAATCATAACTGTGTGATTTTGAACAAAGATTTCAACATCACTGAGCCTCAGTTTCCTCATCTGAAAAATGAGGAAACAATGATGCTTGCTTCATAGACTTTTGAGAAGATTAAATTAAAGGTGCCCATAAGGCATTCAGTGCACGGACTGGCATAAGGAATACATAAATATGAGTTATGATTGTTAAACTCCTCAAAAGCTTTCCTGAAGTCCCACATAAAATGAGCCCTAACTTCTCAAAATGCTGGAGTATCTGCAATTGTTTTTGCAAAAACAGAAAGGGAATGGGGATGGAGTTGACATTATCTGAGCTCGAGTCGCTGTCCTGGGGACTTGACATGTATTATCACAGCTGATTTTTGCCTCATCCTGGGGGTAAAGGACTTGCAGCCTGGGTGCAGGAGGCATGTTCAAACTACTATTTTGCCCTCTGTGGCTTGTCCGGCAGACAGACAGGGCTAGCCTGCTAGAAGTCCACGTGCATGAGAACCTGGGAACACCAAGGAAATATGCTGCCTTAAGGGAGCAGAAATCCTTAACCCAGTTTAGTCGAGTAAAGACAACCATAAATCCTTTGATTCTCCACCCACTGAGAGGTGGGATCTATTTCACTCCCCATGAAGCTGGGCTGGTCTATGGCTGCTTTGACACATGGAGGGTGTGGAAGGGATGCTATGACAATCCCAGATCTAGCCTTTGAAGAGGACTCACCACTTTCTCTTTGGTCTCAGACCAGCCATCAGACGAATGCCACCTGGTGATTCTAGTTACCACCACATGAGCAGCAGAATCGCCCAGCAGAGCCCAGCCAAATTCCTGTGAACAAATTTATGAGATACAATCAAACGTCATTGTTTTAAGCCACTAAAATTTGAGGTAGTTTATTACATAACATAAGCTATATATGGGACAACTGGGGTCCACTTATCCCAAAGTGCCTATGTATAGAACTCAGGGAGTCCATAAGTTTGGAGAAGAAAAAGTTATATCTTTACTTACACAACCTCTAACTCAAATATAGCATAGTTTTTTAGAATGTGGGCAGCAAACTATAGTAGTATTCACTATATAGTAGTATTCATTGTCTCTATGCCTTGGGCACTGAGAAGGGACTTATAGGCTTTCCCACTGCCAAGTATGTTCACAGTGCATGCAGATACACACACACACACACACACACACACACACACACACAGAGTGTGAGAATGCTGGAAGAAAGAGTAGAAACACACAAGCAAGGATCAAGGGCAATGGGCCAGTATTACATGAAGAAGGATGTGTCAGAGCAAGAAACTTTATTCCAAAACTGTCTCTGACTCCAGCCCAAGCCCCAGAAACAGGGAGGCTGCATTGAAAGTGGACAAAAGAGCTGTTTTACTGAGATAACGGTGAGACTCATTCCAGAGTAACACTGTGTGGCAGCTTGAGCAGAAGCAGACAAGTCAACAAGAGCCAGAGGAAAGAGGAGCAGAGGAGCACGTAGCCAATGTCTCCAGACCCCTGAAAACATTCTGTGAACACAGGCTTGATTTTTCATGGGGCTATTCAGAAATAGTTGGGGATAATCGGGAACTAGTCTATAGTTTCACAAAATACAAGGGGGAAAGAGTAGAGATATTTGGGAGGACAATTTGGTGACAGCATTTTTCTCCCATGTTGAAATGGCTTTTTTTTTTAAGATTTTATTTATTTTTACTTGAGAAAGAGAGAGAGAGTGTGTGCATGAACAGGGGAGAAACAAAGGAAGAGGGAGGTAGAAAGAATCTCCAGGACACCACGCTGAGTACAGAGCCTGACAGAAGGCTCAATGCTAGGACCCTGAGATCATGACCTGAGCTGAAACCAAGAGTTGGTCGCACAACTGACTGAGCCACCTAGGCTCCCTGAAATGGCTTTGAAAACATGGCTTATATGACAGAGGCAAAATGATCACCGTCTGGCAGGGACTCAAAGAGAGTCCATGACTTAAGAGAAGATATCAAAGTGGTAAGTGGCAGAACTGGGATTCAGACTCAGGTCTGCCTGGCTCCAGAGCCCATGTCATTTCTGCAAAGTTGGTCCGTCTCCCATCCTGTTGCTCCTTCTCAAGGTTTCTTGGTTTTCTTAACACATCTTGAGTTCCCAAATACCTGTGATTCTACTTATGTGTTCCTTTGGCTGATTGTTCTTCCCCAGGTCCTCTTATGCCCCACCCTCACACTCCTGAAAATCCTTTTCCTATGAAGCTTTATCTCATTCCATCAGAAGGGTTTATTGTTCTCTATGTTTCCATAACCCTTCATGCATTATGGGTTTTATCACATTGTGAGATTCAGCCTCTTCATCTCCCTGACTAGATCCATAATAGAATTATTAATAATAATAGCTACCATTCACTGAACACTTACTAGATTCTATTCCAAGGACCTCGTATTTAAGTCATTTAATAACACCTCTATAAGAAAGGCACTACAATTATCCCTGTTATCCAGACATGGAAACTAAAACACAGATCTGGACCAACTTGCCTAAGGATACCCAGGTACTGGAGGGCAGATCTGGGATTTGAACCCATGTCCACCTGACTCCCCAGTTTACATCCTTTACCCCTAGGTTATAAGGCAGAGATCATGACATGTCATTTTCTGCTTTCTCTACACCCAACACAGGATCTGGCCCTTGATGTAGTCTCAATAACTAATCACTGGATGAATGATGGCATAAACATATCAACTCTGTTTGTGTACCGCTGTACCCAACTCCGGGTCTGGTCCCTAGAGCATGGGAACATGTCCACTAATATTTGTTGATTGATTGACCAACCGAGTAAGTTCTTTTTCAGCTCTGTGCCCTGTGATGGGAAGGGAGTGGGACCACAAAAATGAAATCATCCTCCTAGACAAGAATTGTCACAACTCTTAATTCTGGAGTCTCTGTTCTTTTCTGGGGTCATCACCACCAAAAATCATTTTGAAAAGCCTAACCGAACCCAAACCCTGCCAAGTTCTTGGACCAACCCCCTGATAAACTGGGGAGTCCAGTGAGCAAGCCAAGGAGGAACTGAACATGTCGTCTGTGGCCTTCACGCTACAACTATTTTCCAAGTCAGACCCAGAGGTCTGGTCTCGAGGCAAGCCAAGACTCATAAAAAAAGCAGACTTAGCATTCTTGAGCCACTACAAGAAAAAGATAATAATAATGAGTTGAAAGAATAATAGCTTCTAGGCCATTATTTATGAGCCCTGGGGGCAGCCAGGCAACTTCGGTGTAAAAGTGACTTACACTTTAAAAGTGTAAGCCTGCTTTTTAAAGTGTCTTTTTTTAGGTGTCACTTGCAACGGGGAAAGATGAGGTGTGAATACAGAGAGAAAATGATCCATATGGAGACTCAGAACATGACCGGCACCTATGGGCTTCCGGCCATCAGAGCCAACTTCCCTGAGGTGTGGGAGGCGGTGGGATGTGGACCAAGTATTTCCAGCTCCCTGCCTTCTGGATGTAAGGTCAGATTGTTCTTCTCCACCTCCTGTCAGGTGCAGCCATGGTTTTGCTCTGGCCTCTGCAACGGAAGCAGAAGTGACCAGTGGTGCTTCTCCATGATCCCTGCCAGAATGTGGGGATCCAGGAGCCTGTGTTTTGTCTCCATCATCCTGGGTCCCTAGGGACTCCCGAGCTAACCTTGCTAACCCCAAGTGGGCATGCAGCGTGAGGACAAATAAATCTGTGTTGGGTAAACCACTGCGATCAGGAGCCTGCTTGTTACCTCAGCCTAACGAACCCATCCTGACTGATAATGAAGGTGACCTCTCAGGAGGGATCTCAGGAGAGAAAGGAGCCAGGCCTCACGAATCAGGCGGATGGGCGAGTTGGCAACAGCAAACTCAAAGAAGCTAAAACAAGGGTGTATATGAGGAGTGAGGAACAGTGGCTCAGGGGGTATTCCCCCCGGAAGCAAAACTCTGAGACAAGAATTTGGATGTGAGGGATTTATTTGGTAGTTGATCCCAGAAACACCAAGAAGGGAGAGAGGAAGTGAGATGCAGAAGGAGAGGAAGCCATCACAGGGAGGGGTCTTTCACGAGTAGGTTGCCCCTGGGACTCAGTGCCACTGGGAACCTCTGAGAGATGGTGCAGAATATTCCCCAGAGCTGTTCTCCTGGGGTCTGAGGAGGCTGAGGTGATTATTTGTCAACATTTGCCAATGGTAGAGGCTTGTCCCCGAGTGTCAGTTCCCAGCCAAGCCGGCAGGCAGAGCTGTAGGTGCCCGTGCCTGCGGGGTGCCTCAGGCTTGAAGTGGGATGAGAAGTGACAGAGGCAAAGGGCAGGACACAAACAGCATCTGTGACAAAGAGCAAGGAGGCCAATGTGGCTGGAGAACCAGCATTTGCATGTACACAAGTATAAATGACTGGCACCAGCCCAAAATCACTGGCAATGTCCCAGACTCAATAAATTCTTCAGGCTCTCACTCCCTTATCAGGACGACGCAACCCCTTCCCACTTGCTCTCTCTGCCTCCAGCCTCACTGGGGTCGAATCCAAAGTGGCCTAGAAGACGTGAGAGGCTGACAACGCCATGTCCCTGCCCAAAAATCCTTCTGTGGTTTTCCATCTCGTCAGGGTAAGCTCAGAGCTCTTTGAGTTGGCAGACAAGGCCCTGTGTGAGCAGGCCCTGCCCGTCTCGAAAACTCATCTCCTCTGCCCTCCATCCGGGTGTTAGTACCGCAGCCACCCCACACAGCTGAGTGTCCCCCACTGCCCGGGTTCCCTCAAGGACTGATGCCTTTGCAAATGCTGTTCCCTTTGCCTAGAGTTCTAGAGCGGCTCCCCTCCAACTCTGTTCATCTGGTCAATTCTTACTCATTCATTCAACAAACACTTAGGGCATACAATGCACCAAGCAAACTATAAATAATCAGAATGGTCCTCCAATACACAATGAAGCTTATGGAGGGGGTAAGAAACCAATAATGAAATTAGGTATATGAATAAGAAAATCAAATAATAGTAAATGCAGTGAAGCAAAAAAAGAACAGTGTTACATGACACAGAGTGATGACCTCAAGTGGGAAGTGTTGTGACAATTTTCATTTAATGATCAGGGAGGCCTCTTGAGGAGGTGACATTTGAGGTGGCTGGTCTGAATGACAAGAGGGTGTCACCTATGTAAGAACCAGGGCAGTGTGTTCTGGGCAGAGAGTATAACAAGTGCAAAGGCCCTGAGGTAGGTGGGAATTTGGACTGTTGGCATAAATGAAAGAAGGCCAGTGTAGGGAAGCATACAAGCCAAGGGAGAGAGGTGCTTGCAAGGCAGGGCCCCTGTCATCATGGAGGGCTTTTTTGGCCATAGGGATGATGCAAAGGCTTTATCCTGCCATCTTCAGTTTAGGTGACAGCTCTCTGTGCCTCCCTCCCTATTCTGGGGAGAAGGTGAGGGAAGGAGGGGCTCCTTCTCCCAGTGCCCCTTTCATACTACAAATAATCCTTGACACAGAGATCCCAATGGTTCGATTGCTTCAGGCACTCAGTCAAGGCCTTACCTCTGCCTGGCTGTGTGACTTTAGACAAGTTATGCAACCTCTCTGTGCCTAGGATGCCTCCATTAATTTCCGTTCTCTCTGGTGACTGGTATTGAATTAACTCAGTCTTGCAGGTTAATTAGGAAGAACAGTAAATTTTTCTCCCCTCCTCCAAGAAAAGTGTTTTTAAGTCCTTCCTTTGTAGCAGTCATTAAGAATCTGAGATTTGAAGTCAGAACTGATGTAGCATCTGGAGTCACTTCTTTCTTGAGCAATTTATTTCATCTCTGCGAGTCGTAGTCTTCTTTGTTGTAGATTACAGCTCATATTGGGGGCCCCTATGACATAATGTTTGGGGAATGATTTTGTCAAGTCCTTAATCACTTATCATAGCTTTTGACAAAGAGCTCAACCCACAGTTTCCATAGTTTTTTTAACCAATCCTCCTGACACCGTGCGGGTGTGGGCCATCTCACCGCTTCCCCTCTAAAAAGGCCAAGGTTTACACTGCAAGGATCACAGCCACCCTTAAATTCTGGTGCCAGGGAAAGACAGAGAGGGGGCCCTGAACTAGGAACAGAGTCCCATCTCAGTCAGTGACCAGCTTTCCGACTTACAGCAAGTCCCCTCTGTCCTCTGGGTCTCACCACGTGACTTAAGGAAACTTGGTCCCCCAGGTGGTAGATGTGGTTCCCCCAGAGATGTCCCCATCCTGGGGCACCTGGGTGGTTCAGTGGGTTAAAGCTTCTGCCTTCGACTCAGGTCATGATCCCAGGGTCCTGGGATCGAGCCCCGAATCGGGCTCTCTGCTCAGTAGGAAGCCTGCTTTCTCCTCTCTCTCTCTCTCTCTCTCTCTCTCTGTCTGCCTCTCTGCCTGCTTGTGATCTCTATCTGTCAAATAGGTAAATAAAATCTTTAAAAAAAAAAACACAAAGATGTCCCCATCCTAATCCCTGAAGCCTGTGAACAGGTCACCTCCCTTGGTAAAAAGGATTTGGCAAATGTGATTAAGTTTACGACCTGCGATGAGAGATTATTCGAGATTATCCAGGTGAGTCCAATGTGATTACAGGTCCTTAAAAGAGAGAAGGAGATGTTAAGAAGAAAGCAGTCTCAGCATGATGCTATGTGGGTTCCCAGATGCCTCACTGCTCACTTCCCCTCTGAAAGGGGAAGGGTCCATGAGCCAAGGAATGTGAGTGGCCTCTAGCAGCCAGAAAAGCCAGCCAGCAGATTCCCCTGCAGAGCCTCCAAAAGGGCACAGCTCTGCCAATAGCGTGATTTCAGCCCAGTGACACCAGTTTCAGAATCCCACTGCCAGAACCAGAACAGAGTAATTTGACATTGTCCTTCGGCGCCAAGGTCATGGTTTTGTTATCACGCCCCTCCCCTGCCAAGAAACTGATGCAAATCCCTTTTGGGCAAGTGCGTTTAAAGCCCTTCTCGGCCTGCCGCCTGTCACGCTCCTACCTCTAACCCTGAAGGCAAGTGACCCCGCAGCTCAGCAGTAGTTCTAGCTCTAGCAGAAGGGAAAAGCATAAACACAGAGCTTCCGTACCCCAGGGCCGAGGGTCACCAAACCTTCAGGAGACCAGAGCCACACGTCGCCGAAACGGAACCAGGAGCTTCCGGATCGCCGCTCCCCAGGACACCCAGCACCCAAAGAACGTCAAGGAACTTATGATCTCTCCAACAACCACGCATTTGTGCTTTCCACCCTTACTCAAAACCAAAAGGTTGTGTCCCAGCCCGGCGGAAAACGGGACCACCCGCAGGAATTTCGCACAGCTCTGGCTATTTCTCATCCAACATGAAAAAGTGCTAAGAAAAAGGAAAGAAAAAAAAAAAAAAGCTTCCTTTCAACCCTCCCTGACGGAGTTGCTCTCATCCTCTACAATTATCCTGTGTTACTGTTGGATTCCTGTGTTTTTCTTTCTTTTTTTTTTCTCCATAAACAATGTAATTTGGAGAAATTTCCTTGGAGAAAGGGCAAAAGAAAAAAAAGGTGGTTTTTCGGGATCTCTCCCTGTGGTTTAACACTGCTGGGCGCCAGGTTTTTCTTCGGGAATGGTCCATCAACATTCTGCTCTCACCTGGCACCAAGAGCGTTGTCTTGGGCAGCCAGACAGGTGGCGGGGGACACGCCTGCTGAAGGCAGCCCTCTCTTGTGCTGAGCAGAAGCTTGGGAGGGAAGCAGGGTGGGCCCTGGCAGGTGGGCAGGGTAGAAATGAGAGCCGGGGGCTGGGCTGGGCTGGGTTGCCTCCCCCCCCCCCGCCCCGCCCCTCGCCCTGCCAGGCTTAATGGGACCCACCTGTTGGCAAAGCCTCGCAAAGGGAGCCCTCCGGTCAGCCGGGGACTTCTGGAAGACCAGGTGCTTTCGAACCGCCCACCAAGAAAGTGACAATAAAAAAAAGAGAAGAGTCTAGTATGAGGATGAGGGAGGGTGGGTTGGTGGAAGTGGATGAAAAAGGGAAAAGAGGAATGGGTGAGAGAGACAGCAGAAGGAAGGGAGGGAGGGGCGAGAGAGAAAGCATTAATGTAGGAGTGATACATAGTATTTTTCGGAATTTTTGGCTGGGAAAACTTTGACATATTCTTCAGAGTCAGAGGTCCATGTAGCTCAAGGTCTTCTCTTTCCTAGGACACTGGGGTGGGGGGTGAGGGGGGCAAGCCAGTCCCCCTTCCCAGCTTACCCTTCACTGCAGACGCCCTGCTTGGGCTGGAGACCCCTCGAAGTTGCTCCCCTGCCCCCTGTCTCTCACTGCTCAGATGTGCCCGCCCTCTGGAACAGGCTGACCAGGTCCCACAGAGCAAGCTGCTGGGTCAGCTGAAGGTGTTTAATGCCCCGTGAAGGATCCCGGACTCAGTTAGCTGGGAGCTGGGGAGTCGCTGGGGAGCGAAGCTTAAAAGGAACATTGGAAGGTAATGAAACTGGTGATTCTTGGCTGGGTGGATTACAGAAATGGCAAAAAAGAAAGCGTGGAGAACAGGAGAATTTTGTGAGGTTCCGTAAGGTGAAGAAAGGGATGACCAAAGGAAGGGCTAGATATAGAGCTTTAATTAAAAAAAACAGATTTCTCGGGGCACCTGGGTGGCTCAGTTGGTTGGGCGGCTACCTTCGGCTCAGGTCATGATCCCAGCGTCCTGGGATCGAGTCCCGCATCGGGCTCCTTGCTCGGCAGGGAGCCTGCTTCTCCCTCTGCCTCTGCCTGCCTCTCTGTCTGCCTGTGCTTGCTCGCTCTCTCTCTCTCTCTCGCTCTCTGACAAATAAATTTAAAAAAAAAACAGATTTCTCAACTTAATTGATCCCATTTTCATTCTGGAAAACATAGACCAGGATAAAGAAGAAAAGTGACCCATAATCCTGCCATCAAGAGGTATGTTTTGAAACACCTTAATTCGGGGTGCCTGGGTGGCTCAGTGGGTTAAGCCTCTGCCTTCAGCTCAGGTCATGATCCCAGGTTCCTAGGATCGAGCCTCACATCGGGCTCTCTGCTCAGCAGGGGGCCTGCTTCCCACCCACCCCTGCCTGCTTCTCTGCCTACTTTCTCTTTCTTTCTCTCTCTCTCTGTCAAATAAATAAATAAAATCTAAAAAAAAAAACAAAAACCTTAAATGATTATAATTGACACACATAAAGAGCCTGTTTAAAATGTATTTGCAGGTCACCTGGTGGCTCCGTTGGGTAAGCACCTGACTCTTGGTTTTGGCTCAGGTCATGACCTCAGGGTCAAGAGCCTGAGCCCTGCGTTAGTCTCTGGGCTGAGCACAGAGTCTGCTTGAGATTCCATCCCTCTCCCTCTGCCCCCATCCCCCTGCCCACGTGTGCTCGCTCTCTCTCTCAAATAAGTAAACTCTTTTTTTTTTTTAATAAAATGTACTCTAGCAGATTCTAGACATCTACGCCCAGGAAACCACCACCACAGTGATGCAATGATCATATTTGCCACCCCACAAAGTTTTCTCTTACCCTGTTCCAACCCCTCCCTTCCATCCCTTCCCACTGTATCTCCTCTTGAGGCTTGTTAGTTATGATATAACTCTGGGCTGTGATTTTAGTGGATGCTCTAGGGTTCCTAACAGACATCTTTAACTTCCCACAGTCTCCCAGGTGGGATTCTTTTTTTCTTTACATACCTTGGCCTTTGTAATATAAGCATGTATGTATGTATTCAATAAATCTTTACCCGGTGCATAGCAGGTGCCATGTACTGAGTGAGAGTTGAGGATGGAGTGCTCACCGAGACAGACATGGCTGACATTCTAGGAGATACACCAGGCAAACCAGTAATTACCTAAAGACCACGGTTCCTCAGATCTAAGATGGCATTACTCCTACATGGCACTGTTATTTTACGTACCACTCAAAAAGAAAAACACCGGTAGGGAAATGAAAGGTCAATGGGCTTCTAGTGTCAATTTATGGACTCCAGTGGAATTTGGAGTTGACCCTCAGAACAACACAAGACACCGTAGATGTTAAGCAAAGGAATGATTAGATGTGTCTTGCTAAAACACTGCTCTGTCTTCCAGATGAAGGACAGATTGGGAGAAGCAAAGACACCAGTTAGGAGGCAATTACAGGGTCTGGAGTGAGAAAAGATGGCGGTTTGGACCCTAGTCATGGCAATGGAGCACAGGAAGAGTTCTTGAGAAATATTAAGTGGGATGCATCAGTCAGACTTGGTGAGTGAATGTGACAGTAAGGTGGGAAATGGTGTGAGAGCTCATGTTTCTGACATGAGAAACCAGATGGATGGAGAAGCCATGCACTCTGATACAGTACACTGGAGAGGAGAAGGTTTCAGAGGAGTAAATAGTGAGCTTATTTGAGGCACGATGAATTTAATAAGCTTGTACCTTTCATGGGTCTTGGCCGCAACCAACACAAAACAACCTTGGCTTGCAAGGATATCCGGTGGCTTACCAGTTCATCAGAAAGACCGAAGACCCAGTCACTGAAAATATTCAGACAAGAGAGAAGCAAAATCATGTGAAAACATCCCGTGGTGGATGCTGCTGGGGCATCCCCACCATGGGACTCTCATCACCTCAACACTGGACACTCAATTTTCTTCAGCATCGATGTACATAACCTCTGATTGTCTCTGTTCTTCGAAACTCATAGCTCTAAGCAGAAAGCTTATGACTGGCTGAGAACAGAAGAGAGACTGTCTGTGCCCCTTCCCCCAAACAGAAAGAGTATTGCAATGATGGGAAGTCATCTGTGAAGTCTCTAGACAACAGGTAGAAATGTCAAGTACACATTTAACCAGAGTCAGTCCAGAACTCAGGAGAGAAGTCTGGGCTGGAGATAAACCCTTGGTGTCCTCAGCTTAGGGAAAGGGACTGTTGATGGCATCACCCCAGGAAAGAGGATAGATCAAGGGGAGAGGACTACTCATGACCAAGCCCTTGGGTCTGGTCAAGGAAGAGACGACAGCATAGAGCCCAAGAGGCAGTGGCCAGAAATGTGGATCAAGCAAGGGGGTACTTTCCTTCTGGGATTTCCCCTCCGGATACACAAGTCTCTGTAACATAGACACAGTTGCATATTTTTAACAAATCTTTATCAGATGCCTACTTATAATGTGTTAAGTACTTTAATCCTCCCAAATGCTCCATGAGGTAGATCCTATTACAATCCCCCCATTTTACAGGTGAGGAACAGAGGCCACCAGAAGTCAAATAACTTGTCCCAAGTCACACCGCCAGATCGTCAAGTGCTCCAGAGCCCATGAGTCTAGCCACAGCCTAGCTCCTGTCCCCACTAGCTCCAGGAAGCCCAAGGTTAGTAAGAGAGAGCAAGGTAAGATGTCCATAGCCAACAGATATAGGAATAGGCTGGAAAATGGGAGGCATGGTAGGAGGCTCCTGAACAAGGCTCATCTACCCAGATTTATACTTTTCATGGCTGGCTTTTCGGTGAGGCTGGCAGCATTAGAGGCCAATGGAAGTAACATAAAAGCCAAGCACCCCCCAAATACCCATTCATCTCTTAATGCCAAGCTAGACCCCTAGTGTTCTTTTCATCTCACTGTCCCTGACCAGGACACCCACTCAAATGGCTCCAACAGAAAAAGAACCTGCCCATAGCCAGCGGGGAACCCCAGGACTCTGATGGGGTTTCTAAAGCAGAATAAGGCAGGTTCAGTGGAGCTAGGCTGAGCCAGAAAGGGTTATGCCTGCAGACTTCACTTTGTTTCTCTGCCAAGGGGTACCCCGAAACCACCCCAGGCTCTGCAGCAAGCCATTTCTGGAAGGAATTTCCATTAAGAAACAAATAGACTCTCCTATTACAAAATGCAGAGATGGGCAAACCACCAGTATGCAGTGTTTGTGACTTCAGCTGCTTCTTTGGGATTACATATTCACCCCAACAAGGGCAGGAAAGGACGATAGTGCTGAATTCCGAACTAGCTGGGAGGGCTTGACACACATCCAGCGCACGTGACCCTAAGAGAGCTGCTTTACGGCTCGCCGCCCCCTCCCCCAACCCTGCTGGATTCACTAAGAGAGATTTGAGCCCCTACAAAAGAAAATTCCCAGCTGCACACACCACCGCCATCCCATACCCTCCTTCCCCTCTCCCACTTTTGGTTTCTTCCTTACATAAACCTATTGGGAGCTCTTGGCTAATTCACTCCAATCCTCTCCTGACAAGATCGCAGAACCTTAGAGCTAGAAGAGGCCATCAGGAAAAATCCGGCCAAGCTTAGTCCACGGATCCCAGCTACTTCCATGCAGAGCGGGACTAGAACCCGCAGCTCCCAGGACCAGGGCCTCCTCTGTCCGCTGCGCTACACTGCCCTCTGCTGGGAGTGGAGGGAAGTTGCCTTTTTGGTCTGGGCCTCCTTTTGGAGACTGCCTTGAGGCTCTGACCCACCTCCTCAGGGCAGATCTTTCTCTGCAGGATGACTCCAGGGCCTGAGGCTCTGGGCTGTGTCTCTCCTCGCAAATCTCAGCTCACTCTCTCTTGCACCCCTCCTGACCTCAGGGAGCCCAGCTTCTCCCAGGGAAGGATGAGAGGAAGGTAGACGTCTGTGCCAGGAGGTAAGGAAGCCCCACGAGGCTCCGCGGAGCTGGAGCTGGACCGAGGAGAGGGGCTGCCCCAGGCCTTGGCTCTTGGCTAGAAGAGCCCCTGTTCCTGGCAGGAGAGACCATCCTGCATCATGACAGAAACCAAAGATCTCTGATTAGAAACTGTGAAGTTGCCGGCCTTCAAAGAGACACACAGAGCCCACAAGGTCCATTTCTCAGGGTCACGATTCCTATTAACTCATCTCTTTCACTGCCGGGATCAAACCCCCAAATGCCTCTGAGAGCCAGACAGCTGTCCTGAGTGGAGGCAGAAGCCACAGTGCGCGCGTGGAGGGAACCGTGAGAATCTAGAGGACACAGGTCCAGCGAGGGTGCTCAGACTCAAATCCCAGCCGCGACTGTAGGCGGGTTCGCTTCCGCCCCCTCTAGTCCACTGCGGGCCTTATGGTCAATGTTTAAGTCCCACTTACTGAGGCCTTATGCGCCAGGCGCTGTTCTAAGCACCTTGCTTGTAGTAACTCGTTGAGTCTCCGCCAACCCTATGAGGCAGGTGTTATCAATAGCATTAACCCTGTTTATAAAGGGAAACCGAGGCACGGGAGTGTCTCGCTTTCCCTACGCGAGACAGAATGTCGTATGGCTGGGATTTGGACTCAGTCTGGCTCCAGAACCCAATTTCTTAACCTCCAGGATTATACATGCAGTAGATTAAACGGAGTTGTCTCCTTGGACATTATGGGATGCCGATTTTGTCTCTACAGGAAAGGGAGTGTGACCTCTAGTGGACAGAGAACAGTGGTTAGAGATAAACAAATGTGAGTCTGAATCCTGGACCTACTGGCTGTGTGACCCCAGGGCAAGTGAACGCAGCTTTCTTAGCTGCAGTGGCTGACCAACAAATCAGAGATGCTCATTCTTGTTCCCTAAGATAATTGCCAGGGTTAACTGAAATAATATGTGTTCGACCTGACTCGTGCTATGAAACACAGATACATAGTTATGGGTGGCTACTGCTGATGATAACGGCCAAGTGTGCCACACTGGGCTGAGCCCTCAGGGTCACGATCTGCCTTTCGAAAGCAGCTAGATATGGGAAGGATAAAGGGCTTGAGGACGCTTCTAAGCTACTACTGACAAAAGATTCCAATTAAAACAATTTTTTTTAATTTTTTAAAAGATTTTTATTTCTTTATTTGGCAGACAAAGATCACAAGTAGGCAGAGAGGCAGATAGAGAGAAAGGTGGAAGCAGGCTTCCTGCTGAGCAGAGAGCCCGATGCGGGGCTCGATCCCAGGACCCTGAGATCATGACCTGAGCCGAAGGCAGAGGCTTTAACCCATTGAGCCACCCAGGCACCCCTACAATTAAAAAACTTTTTAAAATTTATCATTGTCTAAGTTTTCAGAGGGAGCTAATTAGAGGGAGAGTATTCATACTCCAAAGGTGCCTATGTCACACAATGATACATCCGTTGGTCTTTTAAATAGTGGATTTTCAGGGAGCTTGGCTGGCTCAGTCTGTAGAGCATGCAACTCTTGATCTCAGAGTCATGAGTTCTAGCCCCACATGGGGCATGGAGCCTACTTTAAAAAAAAATAGTGAATTTTTTTGGTATATTTCAAAGGTGCAACTGAGTTTATCTGAAACACAATAGCTAAAAAAAAAAAAAAAAAAAAAAAGAACTCAGTCCTGTGATTCCCAGGTTAGACACCAGATGGCGCCAAATTCTCGCTTCAAGGGAGAGCTCTGGTTCCTACAGCCGCCAGAACGCACTGGGGGCTTCTCCCCCTCTGAAAGTTCAAGAGTTCAAGAACTATCTCTGATTCCTTGCTGGTGCATCCAGACATCTTCCAAGAATAAACAAACTTTCATATGAGGTTATACGAGATGTCGGTCCAGCCTGGCAGCTCTCCCCAGAAACAGATTTAACAAATCACTTGCCCCACCCCAATAAGAAAGAAAAGGCTTGATCACCCTGCCTGCAACAGACACTGATGGGAGCTAGGAATACAGCGTCGGTTCAGACAGAATCGTCCCTCCCCCCCCCCGCCCCCACCCCTCCCGCAGATCTGCACCCCCTGTAGTCCTTCCTCCCTCAGGGAAAGCTCCTGCTCCCAGAAGGATTCCGAAGAATCACATATGATGATAAAAGTCAAGGACAGTTGCTGCTGGAAGAGAACTTGGAGATCATTTAATCACACCCGTGTCTCCCTTTACAGATGGGAGCACAGACAGGCCCGGGGAGAGAAGGCAACCCAGACAACAGACCAGAACTAGGATCAGCTTCCGGATTCCAGGCACTTTTGTACCCTGCATGCTGGTTTACAACAGCTGGGGACTCCGACAAGAGAAAACCAGGACCTGCAATTCTAAGAGGGACTCGGTGGGACAGTCAGCCTCGGAACCCGGGGCTCATGCACCCGATTACTAACAGGCATTTCCACACAACACTGCCAGGTATTTAAACACAGAGAGGCCAAGGTTGCCCCACAGCACATTGCCCAACAGGTGTTGCCCTGGGTGTTCATGTCCCACGAGCTCAGCACAGCCGAGGGGCCACTGCCTTCCGCTCAGAATACAGCTCACTGCCTGCCAGAGCTCAGCTGCGCTGATCTTTTGATCACTCTGGGCATTTCGGAAATTTGCTTAGGCCTGGGGTGGAGCCTCAGCAAATAGTGGGAAAGAAGAGAAGGAAGGAAGCCCTGTCTCCGTCACAGTTGGTTCGTGAGCTGGGGTGGGGAGTGATGTCCTCTCTGAGACTCAGTCTCCCCAATTTGTAAAATAAGGATGTTAGATCGGAACCCCTTTTCAACTTTAGGTCTCTAAGACCCGCCGAATGGCCATTTAGCCATCCCTGTTAGGGAAAGGAATTAATCCTGCTGAAATAAAGCACTGCACGAAGTTCATGGAGGTCATTGTCTATGTTCCGGTCTATGATATTTTAAACAATAAAAATGTAAGTTTTTCGGGGAGTCTGGGGGCTCAGTTAGGCTTCCGACTCTTGATACCAGCTGAAGTCATGATCTCAGGGTTGTGGGATTGCACCCTGGGTGGGACTCTGCACTCAGCTCCCAGTGGGCTTGAGAGTCTCTCCTTTTCCTTCTGCCCCTCCCCCACTCGTATGTGCACACATGTGTTCTTTCTCTCTCTCGCTCTAAGAAAAATAAATAAATGAATAAAACCTTTTTTAAAATGTGAGTTTTTCCCTGTGTTTCTTCCCCCCTTTTAAAAAGTGGCTATTCGGGGTGTCTGGGTGGCTCAGTCGGTTAAGTGGCTGCCTTTGGCTCGGGTCATGATCCCAGGGTCCTGGGATCCAGCCCTGCTCATTGGGGAGTCTGCTTCTCCCTCTCCCTCTGCCTGCTGCTCTGCCTACTTGTGATCTCTGTCAAATAAATAAATAAAATCTTTTTAAAAAATTTTTTTAAAGTGGCTTTTTTTTTTTTAGATTTGAGAAAGAACATAAGCAGGGGGAGGGAGGGGGCAAGCAGACTCCCCGCTGAGCCACCCAGGCACCCCACCCCTTATAAAATGTTTTAATTGCAAAATATTTCTGGCATACAAAAAGGTATCAAGAAAATGGGGAGGTGGAGATACACATCATTAACAAATATAGCAAAATGTTCATTGTGCTAAGTAGTAGATACATGAGTGCTTACTGGACAATTCTTCCAACTTTTCTGTTTGAATTTTCATAATAAAATGTTGAGAGAGGAAAGGCACTATGAATGATTCCATGAATGCCCCAGTAGCCCGTGTTTAGATAAGAAATCAAACAACCCAAAATTGGATATTCTGTCTCCTGGTAATTTCTTGATACTTTTACTACAAATATATATTATTATTTTGCATGGTTTCTTAAATTTATATGCAAGTTTTTGTACTGTGTATTTTCTCTTCCAGCTTTTTTTCACTTGGCATTTTAGTTGAAAGATTTATCTGCACTGATGTATAGGATTCTGTTTTATTCCTTCTTATTACTGTTTTGAGGTCCATTGTGTGAACAAATGATAATGTAGTTATTGACTGGTCAGGATGCCAGACTCTTTAGATGTTTCCAATTTTTTTTCGTCATAAGCAGTGCTGTTATGCCCATTCTTTACATGACTCCATGTCACCTGTATACATATGAAAGGTGTATAAGATTCTGTGTGGGAAAGAACAAGATCTCTGGAGCTTCAGGCATGGATGGATCCAGGTGTTCAAAGTATGTCATCAGGAACCTGACTGTTACCAGGTCTAAGCACTGCTTTCTTCAACACTGGATTCCTTCTCAGTGATCTCTTCACATAGGGTGGCCCCTAGTGGCCTGGGGCTTATGCCCTGCTAGCTTGGCCGCCCCAATGGATGGAGGACACTCCTTTCTAGAAAGTTCCAGCAGGTATCAGTAGACCAGATGGTGACATGTATTCATCTGGAACAAATCAGACCAGGAGAACAGGATCTCTCACTGGCCAAAAATGGGTCATGGGCTCATTGTGGTCAGTCTCAGAGCCAGATGGACTGACGGTAGGGAAGGGGCGATTCTCTAAAGAAAACTAGGGGAATTGTTACCACCCGAAGGAGAACTAGATGCTGGGCAGGCCCCCACTAAGGTCTAGGACCTCATCAGCCCCTGCTACCCGTGCATGTGTCATGCTGTGTGTGACTACACACCATGTCCCCTGTTCCACTGGGAGTCTCGCCTTCCTAATAGCTGCTTGTGTTATTGAATACCTATGGGCCACCTATTTTTTTGTACATAACAAGGGCAAGATTGATCAGGATAGGAATGGGTCCAGGCTTCTGGGAATATACTAAGGACAGTTGTATGTTTTAATAGGGTGGACTTTATGGCACGTGAATTATATCTTCATAAAGTTACTTTTTTAAGGAATACCAGGTCTTATATGGCATGAGTCCATTTATATGAAATTCAAAAATGGGCAAAGCAGCAGGATAGTAGTTATCTTTGGGGGTTATTGGCCGCGGGGCCCAGGAAGCCTCTGGCGTGCTACAAATGTTGTATATCTTCACCTGGGGGTTAGTATGTGATGTAATGTGTAAAACTCCAATCAGCTATGTCTGCCTTAGATGTGCATATGCCATAAAGCATGCAAGTCGTACTTCAGTGAAAAGTAACCACCCCCCTCAAAGCCTAGGTGCTTTTAAGTGGAAAAGAAACCAGTCTACATTAGGTCAGAGCACAGTTTTTAACTTAAGACCACTAGATTCTAAATCTCACTCTGCCACTTACCGGCTGTGACAAGTAAGTATTTGGAACAAATTACTTAACCTCTCTGTGCCTCAGTTTCTTCAAGGAAGAACCCTTCCTTGACTGCTGCGACAATTGAATGAGTGAATCCTTACACACCCTCAGAATAGTGGTTGGCACAGAGTGAGTACTCAGTAAATGTGATTTTTATCGTTACTGACATGGGCCAAGCATGGCGATACTGCTGTGGATACAGAAAATACAACCCTATCATCCATGGAGTCCATCATCAGACGAGAGAGCAGTCAGAATGCAGAGGGAGGAGCTCTTTCAGAGCAAGGAGCCTGAAATGTATGAACTTGTAGGAGGATTTCCCAAATTCAGCCTGGGGTTCACGTTCAGGGAGGTAGGAAACTCTGAATAGAAGGAAGAAGTGTATGCAAAGGCACTGAGGTGAGGAGTGGTACAGTTGGTCAGTGCACCTCCCCTCAGAGTGCACAGCGGATGAGGCCCGTTGGCTGGGAGAGAAGAGTCAGAAAGCTCTCTCACAGCCATGCCATGGAACTGAAATTTTCTCCTGAAGCCAAAGGGGTGATGCTGAGGGATTTAGTGGAGAATTGGGCTGGGGTAAGATCTACCTCTACCTCTTTTGAGGAAGATCATACCTGGGAATTCCTTGAGTAGGGGAAGGCTGGGGACAGGAAGGCTACTTGACCTGTTCCTGTATCTCAAGACAGATACCGCAGTTTGCATGTTTACTATCTGTTTCCTCCCATGTTTACTGCTGGTCTCCTCCAACTGGACCACGAGAATCCTGAAAGCGGGAAGCCTGTCTGTCTTGTTCTTAGTCATCTCCTTGGTGTCTGGCAGAGCTGTGCTCTCTGAATATTGTTGAACGAATGCTGAGGGCACACCCCAGGTTTCTGTTCCCGGGGTGCGGTGAGGGGCTACTGCTGGACTTCAGACATCGGCCAGTGATGCAGCGAAGACGAGGGATGGGGGCGGCTGCGTCAGGGCTCCAACAGGCGTGGATGCAGAGAGGCAGGGACACGGGGCTCCCCTGAGCTTCTGGCTCTCGTGACGGGGGGAGAAGTGGCCCCACTTACTCCTGGGAGAAATGAAGACTTCAGTGTGGAACTCAAGATGTCTGGTAGGGGTGTGTCCAAATGTTCCCAGGGAACCAGATCCCTAGCTCAGAGGCATGCTCTGAAGAGGACATGGGGTGATTTCAAACTCTTTGGCCCCGGTAAAGCACAGGTACCCACTCATCAGAATGAACACTGGCCTTGAGGCTGAAACAGGGGCCCTGAAGTCTTGTGGTCCCCGGGGGAGGAAAGAGAGGGCTCAGGGCTGCAGCTCTTTACCAAGCAGCACAGAAATATTTCCATCTTTAACTCTGGCGGGACAACCCTGGAGCTCTCTGCACCAGATGCTGTGCTGAGCTCACCCTCTCCTCCTTCCACCCTCCCAGCTACCCCGTGAGGCGTCATCACCGGTCTGGGCCATCCGCGTGCTGACAGCCTCGCCTGGGCAATTTCGCTGCAGTCTCTTACCCTGGTGCCGGGTCGTCCGCAGTCTAATCAATATCGTCCGGAACTTGTGTCAATTCCCCGCTTGAGGGGTGGGGTGCTCGGTTTCCTGAAGGTCCCCATCCCGCATGGAGGTATTCCGAAACTTGCCACAGGCCTCTGCAAGCCTGTTCGAACCATCCCAGCTGAAGGGGGGGCGGAACGGATGGATCCCTGCTCTGTTCCCATTATGCCTGATTATAGCACCTGTAATTCCCTAGGACATCTACCAGTTGACGTGACCATTGCCATCACTGCACTATAGGTCCCCTGAGGACAAGGATCCCATCTAGTGCATCCTGAATTCACTTAGCAAATGACTGGCCGTGGGCTCAGTAACAGTCACTGAATGAGGGAATGAGCAGACACAGGAACAAGACTGGATTGTTACTGTTACCTGGGGTAAGATCTACCTCTAACTCCCCACCATCAGCAATGCTGTGAATTCATAATGCATTCTTTTTATTTTCACCATCTGAATTTAAATGTGGTTATTTCTCTGACCCTTAGAGGTTTTCTACCCTAATATTAAATGACAATCTATTAGGGGCCCCTGGTGGCTCAGTCATTGAGTGTACGACTTGATTTTGGCTCAGGTCGAGATTTCAGGGTCATGGAATAGAGCCCTCTGCTCCTCCCCCACACTAGTGCACTCTCACTTTATTTATTTAATAAATAAGCAAACACACTCTTTTTAAAAAATAAATGACAATCTATTAAACCACTCCATAGCCTGAGATTAAAGACTGCACAAGTGGGTCAGGAGGAAGATCAAGAAAATGCCTGATATAGCCAACCAACCTGAAAAGAAACCAAAAGTTCATCTTCCCAGTCATGGAAGTTTGTGCTGTCCAGCACCCTCCACAAAGGAGGGCAAACCTGGTCACTAAATTAGTCTTATCTATCAACTCGTCCACTTTAACATCCCGGATGACTTCTAACACCAATAAAGGGCCCATCCTGATTTGCAAACTGCTTTGGAAAAACATCAGCCAGGGGTTGGGACGCCCTAGGGGGATGCTGCCTCAGGGACCCAGGACTGACCAGCAAGTTCTGGGATGAGGGGCCCTCCAGCCAGAAAAGGAGCAGGAGACCACAGTGGCACTCGGGCCTCCTCCCCTTCCACACCCTGGATGCCCCAGAAGAGCTCTTGCAGCCTCAGGCTCCGGAAGGGGGTTGGGGGTGGGAGTGTCCTGCACTCTTGCGGGTGGAAGGTGGAGTTGCCTGTCAGTTAAGAGCAGGACTGGATTCGAATCTCAGCCCTGTCTAGCCAATAATGATCTTACGCAATGCTTGCCAGCCTGCGGCCCCTCAGTAAAATACAGAATGCCCCCACCTGGCTCCAGGAAATATTAGGAGAAAGATATAGGGGCCTATCAAGTGCTTAGCACAAGGCATGGCACACAGGGACTCAATGAACGCCATCCAAAATCAGTTTCCCCAAGAAACTAGAGGCTGCAGGTCACTTAAGATGGTCCATGACCACAGTTCTCAACCCCAGTGCACTTTCCAATCATCAGGGAGCCTTTGAAACGCTAATGCAATCCTTTTTACGCCCACAGAATCAGAATCCCTTGGGTGCAGGCCCAGGGATTGTTGAAAGCTCCCAGAAGATTCTGCTGTAGCTCAGTCAGGCAAATGCCTATAATCAAACCTGCAAACAGTCAATCAAAGGTATGTCCCCAGGCCTAAGAATGAGGCCACGTTGCTTTTAGAATTGCAACACTCTTAAAATCTAAAACTTCCCGACCTTTCTAGTCTAACAAATACATGGCAATTGCTAAATTCTCAGAAAACCACCACTCTAGAAAACTCGTAACAAAGCTCAAGTGTTTATTAAGAATTAAAAATACTGTAAATAAGCCATACAGTTCATTTCACAGTAAACTAAACAAACCTTTTTTTTCTCTTTTCTTTTTTTTCTTTTTTTCTTCTTTTTTGAAAGGCAAGACAGCCATTAAAGAACAGTACAGCTCGAAGGGAAACAGCAAAAAACTACAGAAAATGCACATTCCTCCTCCCTGACAGATGGGGGGGTCTGCTGGGACAGCAAACCTCTTCATGGACATCATGAGAAAATAAAAACACGTGGCCTCCATTCTCCAGGGAGACAACTCATGCCTTTGTGGACCGCTCTCATCACACATTTCCTGAAGGATTCCAAGGAGTCCCCTTTCTGGGATTCTACACCAATGTATTATCCGGGGACCCTACCAAGAGGTGATGCAGGCTGGCCACAGGGAACTCCGAGGTGTTGTGGCTTTCACATTCAGAACCATCTGGATTCTTTGCATAGTTACCTTGGAGATCACAAGATGATTCAGGAATGGAAAAGTCACCCCACACCATGGGAGATGGCCATCAAGTCAAGCAGCTGGTTCTTTCTTATCAGCTAAAAACCAAGGGGCCTGTCCCCCTCCCAAATCAGAGCTGACACTTGTAAGTTTTAACCAGTTTAAGTGGAAGACAAGAAGTGAGTGGCAGCTCATGAAAACTTCGGCCAGAAATATTAAAAAAAAAAAAAGTGACACTAATTGTCCTTAAAGAGAATGAGAAAAAAAGTGCCTCCTCCCCCCACTTTTTTTTACTTGAAATCTGCCAGCCAGGCAAGGTTTTGTGAGGTCACACGCAATCTGCTTCTGCTAATCCCCAGTTGAAGCCATTCTTCTCGGACACTAGAGCCATCCCTCCTGGAAGGCCCCTCTGACTAGCAGGGGCCGGGCCTTGAGGAAACCAACCAAAAGCAGAAGCAGAGAACTTGAGAAACCAATGGTGTGTGGTAATAATCGTAAATAAATTAACTGGGCACAGAAATATAAAATGCCTTGGTGTTCGGGCGGGGGAGGGGGTCCACTGCTTTTTAAGAGGGAACAAGAACGGGGGGCGAGGGGGGGGTAGGGCGCGTGGGAGAAAACAACCCATTTTTTGGTCATGAGAAACTGGATTAACTCCGCACCCTGCATGCGCGTCCACTCAGACTTTTTCATGAATCTTCTCCACTTTCAGGAACAACCTATCCAGGTCATTTCTCAGGTCATCTAACAAGCCCTTCGCGGATTCCAGGTTGTTCTCATTGGTTTCGATTTTCACTGAGTACGCGACCAAGCTGTCCACGGCAGTCCTGAGCATCCTCAAGTCCGACTCCACTTGGCTGACTGAGGCTTTGAGGTTGTCTAGAGAAGAGAGTCTGTCCAGGAAGTCCTGAGGCAAGGGGGCCGCCCGGGCCGGGTCCTGGCCCAGCAGCGTGCGGACTTGCTCCTGCACCTTCTGGAGAGCCTCCACGGTGCTGGGGAGCTCGGCCACGCTTCTCTTCAGCACCTCCACGTCGCTGTAGAGTGAGAGCTGGGCCTCACCCAGGCTGCTCACTGTGCCGGCCAGGCCCCCCGAGTCGGCCTCCCAAGGGCCCAGGCCGGCCACGCTCTCCTGCAGGGTGGCCAGGCGCCGCTCGTGTTCCTCGCTCTTGGCCAGCAGGGCCTCCAGGTTCTTGCTGTGGCGCGCAGAGGCTGTCTGCACAGCGTCCACACCATCTTCCACAGTCTGGAGCCTAGAGTCCAATCCCTGACTCTTCTCCTGGAGCGCGGCTAAGGAGCCAGCGTGCTTGTAAACCCCATCTTCTTCTGGCCTGAGGGCCTCCCTTTCCAGGTGGCGCAGCTCCTCCTTGAGTCTCCTGATCTCCTCGGGAAGGTGGGAGGTGACCTCCTCGGCCTGGAGAAGCCTCTCTGTGAGGGCCTGCAAGGTGAGGTGATCTGAATTGGCCGCCTCCTTGAACTTCTGCTGCTCCTGCTTGAGGCTCACCAGCTCCTTGACCTCGGTGTAGACGTCAGACTCCAACGTCTGGAGGGTGCTTCTCAGGGCCTCGATGTCCTTTTCTCTGGACTTCACAGAGACCTGTGTTTCCTTCACAGCTTCCTTCAAGGCTTTCAAATCCTGCTTGTACCCCTCGGAGTCTTCCAGAGAGGCAACCTTCACCTTCACGTCGTTGATTTCCTTCTGGCTCCTCTTCTGGACCTCGGTGAAGATGGCGATGTTGTCGTTGATGGACTTGGTGAGTTCCGTCAGCCTTTCCTCCACCGTGTTCTCCAGAGACGTGAAGTCCCGCTCCCGGGCATCCTTCACCACGTGGATGCCATCGGAGAGGTCTTTGAGAATCTCGTTCTGGAGCTTCTGCAGAACTTCACTGATCCGGTTGATCTCGCTCTCCCCCTGCTTCACAGCTTTCTCCGTGAGGTCTTGTTTATGCTGGGAGCTTCTCAAGATGGACTCAAAAGTCCCAAATGTGGCTTGAAGAGACTGCACCTGTAACCAAAATCCACATGTTAATTGCTGAGAAGAGCTGATGAGTTCCATGCAAGACAGCTATATTTCCTTTTGTCTGCCTAGCTTCGGGTCCCTCTTCTGGAACGGAACAATAATTGTCCTTGGAGACCCTTCCCTCCACACACATTCCACGTGGTTTGGGGGACCAACCTAAAGGCCCTTTCCAAGTGCTCCAGGGCTCTTCTCTCCTGAAGCCACTGTGATCAGCCCAGGGATGGGCCCAAGGCCAGTCAGTCAATTCCAAGACTACTGGTAAAGAAAACCTTTTTCTATTGGGATTGCTAGTTATAGGATGGGGGAAGCCTGGAGAGGCTCAAACTGGCCCACAAAGAACGCCAGTCTATGAATCAAACCAGCATAGTGGGAAGCAAAACTAAGAGATGGCAAGACTGAGCTCTGAAGATACAATCTGCATCTCTGGGTACAGCTACATTTGAAGGAATCTGCTCTTGAACTTTTTGGTTTAAGACAATAAATTTTCTCTCTCCCTCCCTCCATCCCTCTTTAAGCCAGTTAGGCTGAGTTTCTAGCTCCTGCAATTGAAAAAAGTCTTCCTTTCACAGGAAAAAAGCTGAGACACATGGAGACACTGGACTGGGAGGCACGAGACAAAGGTTCAGGGGTCTAGTTTGCCACTTCTAGTTGGGCGGCCCTGACCAAGTCATTGTCCTCACCCGAAAACACGACTTGGGCCAGATGTTCCTTAGCACCCTCTGGCTTTGTGAGCACGTTATGCTCCTGTTTGCCACGACACACTCATTCTAAATAAATTCTCCGCTAAACGAGGTCTGACCTGGAACCTCTCCGGAGAACTGGTCTGATGTGCCGAGCCTGACAGGCTGGGGACTACTGGCACACAGAGCCACCCAGAACACTTTCTTGCGCAAAAAAAAAAAAAAAATCTGAATCTCTCAAGCCTCCAGCTCTAACCACCAATTCACAGGAACACGCAAGAGGAAAACACGCAGCGAGGGTGTAATCGGCCAAACCCACGATGTGGAAAATCCTACACGACAAAAAGCCAGGCCCTTCAATAATTAAATGGCATTTTTAAAGGGGGAAGTCGGGAAAAATTACACATTAAAAGAAATTTTAGAGATTCACCAACCAAATGTAATGTGTGGACTTAAACAAGGTTCCTGATTCAAACAAAGCAACTATAAAAGAGATATTTTTAAGGGGGTCCTCGGGAAATCTGATTTTGAACTAGGTATTAGATGAGAAGCAAGCCTTTCCATTAACTTTGTTAGGTATAATATACTGTGTTTTGCCAAAAGGAAAGGGAAGAGAAGGAGCTCCTATTTGTTAGAAATAAATCTTGAAATACTTGGGATGACCTAATGTTCAGTGAAAATTAGATCCTGGCTTGATATCCACTGGGTCTGCCGGAGCCACATGGGCCCTCCAGGGGGCCTGCCCCACCCTTGCCCACTGAATCTCTCGACTCAGGACATGCCATCCTCTCGGCCCAGGCTGCAGCTACGCCACACACCTGGGCTATTTCCCAACACCCGGAGCATCTGAGAGCAAGAGAGACCAGGTGGGCACCCAGCGAAGGGTAGAAGAGAAAGCTTCAGAGACCCTGCTCTGATTCCAGTCCCAAAAGAGCAAAACAAAATGGGAGGGAAGAAGTGGTGATGGAATGAAACAAACAAGAATAGCAAAGAAAAATAAAAAGCATTATTGAAAACGCGCCTCGTTACATCGATCTCTTCTGTTTATGCCTAAATACTTCCATGGCAACAAGGCAAAAAATAAAACAGCATGAGCTCTGGAACCAGACTGGCTATGTTCAAATCTTGGCTTGGACACTTCCTAGCTGTGTGATCCTGGGCGAGTTACTCAGCGTGTCTGTGCCTTAGTTACCTCAGCAGCAGGACGGGAACAAAACAGTACCTGACTCCAGGCTCCTCGTGCGAGGATTAAGCGAGAGTGAAGATATCTAAAGCTTCAGTTGGGCCTGACACATGGTGAATGGTCAACAAACAGCAGCCATGGTCTTCACCACTGTTTAATCTTTCTTCTGGGAGTAGCTCAGGAGTCAGGAGATTCCAAGACCATCCTTAGCCCCGCGCCGAAGGGGAAAAGCTACAGGAACGAGAACAGGACGCGGGGCTCCGGTTCCAGCCCCACCTAAAACCAGCTCAGGGAGCACAGATAAGTCACTCACTTTGCAGGTCCCAACTCCTCGTCTATTAACAAATAGTTTCTCAAGTCCCTTTCGGTTTCCAATAGTCTGTGATGTTAAGACAGATTGGAATGAGGTTTTCAGGGACTCTGGAATACTAGCCAATTTCCCCGTTCGATATAACCTGACTCATAAAGGGTACTTTGAGAAGGTACCAGGGAGAACTCACCTCCAAAACTAAGCTGTTCAATCACAGCACCTGCCTGTTGTGCACAGCACTCAGAACAGAGGCACGGCCGGGTGAGCACAGTACCTATAACGTGGCACGTGTTCCTGCAGTGTTTTCTGAATGAAGCAGGAATTAATTAATTAATAGCACAAAGCCTAGTGAAGACTGAGCTAGTCCATTTCCCCTGTGACTCCTGTCACCCCTAACAGGGGCTGGCTCTTGGCAAATGACGGGGAAGGGGACTAGATCAGAAATTATGGATGAAACCAAACACATCAACCCCCAACACTAGGAAAATAATACAGAACTCACCCCCCTACTGATGGCGCTGTAAGCTGTACATCTTTCCATGCAAAGACCTCATTATGCAATGGATGCATCTGTTCTCCCAACATATGTGGGGTGTCCACTAAATGGTGAGGCAGAACACCAGAGAAAAATGATGGCTAGAACAGGATCCCTGCACTCAAGGAGCTCATAGCACGAGGGGAGACAGTGGTGGCTGCCGTTCAACAGGGCACTTCCTGTATACCAAAAAATATGCAAAGTACTTTGGAATTATCTCATGAGTGGGTGGCTCCCACTGATTTCCAGTTTACCAATCAGGAAACTGGGAAATGGTCAGCTGAGCACCAAAATCCCAGAACGTGTGAGGTCACCACCTGAGCTCTTAACCTCCAGTGATAAGCTCTAGCAGAAGCCTGTTCTACATGCACTGAGTGTGTGGAGGAAATGCTGCCTACCCTCAGAAGCTCTGACTCCTCCAGAGTCAAGAGGAGAAAACAAAGAAACACAACCAGAGAACTCACTCTTCCACAAACAACCGCTCATCTCATTCAACTGTCCCTACTGGGCCTAAGCCTACCCCTCCCATCACTTTATGCCACCCTGGATCCTCCAGGGCCACATGGGCCCTTCCCGGCCTCCAACCGAACTGCCAGCATCTTCGGAAGCCCGCACCCACTGTGCCCACTGAACCTTCCGTGGAAGGACAGGCCAGCTTCTCTGCCCAGGCTACGGTCATTCAGCAGACCTGGGCCATTTCCCAACACTGGGACCATCTGCACAATGAGACCAGGCAAGCGGCCCGTGGCGTGCTTCAAGTCGCACTGCTTTGACTCAGACCCCAAGTCCCCCACTTAGGGGCTGTGTGTGACCTTGAACGAGTAATACAGCAGGCTCCAGGCCAGGCTGGCCCACCTGTCTCAGAGGGTGGCTGGGAAGCACTTAATAGGATGCCTAGCCCATACTGAATACTAATTACGAATAATAATACTGTAAGTATAGGTTCCTGCTAAAAACCAAACCCCACCCTGCACCAAGCATCACAGAGTTAAAAAGGGGCTCAAGTTTAGGCTGTCAGAGGAGCCACCACTGTTCACTCTTCAAAGCAAAAATCACTCATTTCCTGGCCTCCACGGAGGAGTAGACAGAAGTCGCCACACACAGTGTCAAATCTCAGTACTGTTCTGGGCTCATTCTGAGTTCCACATCACTGGGCCAGGCATTAATTGAATAGCTACTACACACTCACAAGCCATGGGCAAGATAATAAAATGAACAAAGGGCTAAGACTGTCCTAGGAGCTAACTGCAGTATGAATCCTAGCCCTGCCCCTTACTAGCTGTGTGAACTTGCATTTGCTCAGCCTTCTTGTGGCTCACTCTCCTTATCTGCGAAAGGGGCAGTCTACTCAGTCTACTCGTGCTCACCTCTTGGGGCTGCTGTGAGAGTCAAAAGAGATGAGTGCACAATAAATCCGAGGCATCACATACAGCTTGATTACGCTTCTAAATTAAAAAGAAAGGACACTGTTCCAACAGCATACAGCCAGGTGGATGCTTAAAAAACCTGGACAGAGCCCTCCCCTCGCTGTGTAGATAGGAAAACTCAGTCCCCAAATGGAAAGTAATGTACACACAGCTTTGATAGAGAAGAGGTAGGAGCCGGGGAGGAGGGAATAGGGGAGAAGCAGACACAGTAAAGCCCAGTTTCTTCAACTACTATTCAAGACCTTCCCCCATCGGGGCCTCAACTTCAATCTCTCATCTCACTACTTCCTAAATGTTAGTCTGCTACAAGCCAGACAGCCGCCTGCTGTCCCTTCAACACACTCAAGACAGCGCCCCTGCCTGTGTGTCTCCACTCCTCTCAACAGTTCCTGACCACCAGCAAGCCCTACACTGGCACTGCCCTGGCCACTGGGACATGGGCCCAGGCAAATTCCACACCCTCTTTCTTCCGAACTCACATGGCAGTAACCCTCCACTAAAAACTCTTTACGTGCTGCTTTGCAAACATTATTTGTGCCTTTTTGTGCCTTGGTACCAGCCCTCAACCCCCCAACCCCCGCTGCCCCGGCACAGTGCCAACATGCAAACGTATCTCAATCAAACTTCAACGAACATTGTGACTGGTAACTGGGTGGATGGGAGGGAGGAAACGAGAGGCTAGTGATGATATTCTAGCAGTACGTCTTCGGACTTGACATTCAGGATAGGCAAAGCAGCACTGCCTACTTAAGTCTCTCCGAAAAGTCACCTCCCTTGGCCTGCAGCATGGAGCAGGCTGACTCATTCCAGTTGCTCTGCCAGTCTTAAGAGGAAATTCCTAGTCCTGCATACTCCACAAAAGTCGATAGAAACTTGGCAGGGCAGGCAGCATGCTGGGAAAAGGAGGCAGCAGTTCCGGGCTCAGAAGTGGTGGCGGGATTTTTTGTTTCAATCATACAACCAACTTTCATTGAGCAAAGACATTAGTGGAGGACAGAAGAGGAGGGACGAGAAGGGATGAGACTGAGGGAGATGCACTTGGTGTGTCAACACACAGGTGGGAACCTAGGAGGCTTTGTGGTGAAAGTTGGGTCCATCCATACCTGAGACAGGCCTCAGTGGACCCCAAACTGGGCAGTGGCCTAGACATTCTCATGCAGTTTGCCACTCACCAGCTGGGGTCTTTATCAATTCACCCCATCTCTCTAAACCTCAATCTTCTCATCTGGAAAATGGAGTCAAAACTACTACTTCTCCCTCCCCACCAGGGTGGCTATGATGATTAGATACTGAGTAAGCTCTCTTAACATCATGTAAAAGTGTCTGTGGTATTACTCACCAGTACCCTCTAATATTTGGGGGCCTTTTCTTTCCTCTGAGGCTGGTTTATGCTATTTCAAAGGCCCACATGGGGACACTGGTCCACAGGGGATCTGAAGATAGGTAAAATTTCACTTGAACTTCGCAAATGAGTATGACTACTTGCTTCTCCTTCCCCAGGATCGGGATTTATTAAAACCTGGCTCAGATGTCTCCCACAGGGAGAGCCCAGGAGCGGCCTTGCCCGAGGCTTCCAGGGATGCGCTGGTGTCCCTTCCAACCTCCTTTTCAGACAACTCTGCCCATTCAGCGGTTCCTAATCCAAAAAGAATGGGCTCCCCAGAGCCTGGCGGCTTCCTTACAGGTCACCGCTAATGCCCTGTGACAGGCCCTTGGCCCACCCTGGCCGGCTGGCCTGACCATCCTCCCGGCGGCCCATCCCTCGGGGCCCGATTCCTCCGCGGCCATTAACAAAGAGGGTCTGGGGACAGCCCGAGGACTGGGGGCCCGGAGACGGGGCATCCACGGCCCGGGCCGCCCGAGGAGGGCGCCCGGCTCCGGGCCTGGGCAGAGCCAGCGCCCCGACTGTGGCGCGGGGGCCGCGGGTGGGGGGCCGGGGTACCCACCTTCTGCTCGACGCCCTGCAAGCCCTGGCCCAGCTCCTCCCTCTGCCGGGAGAAGTCCTGGTGGCCGCGCCGGACCTGCTGGACCTCCTCCAGGACGTGGTGGACACACCAGCCCGAGAAGGCGGCCGCCGCCACCAGGGCGAGGTAGAAGAGAAAGTTGAGCGCCCGGCCGAGCCTCCGCGAGCAGGACGCCGAGGACGAGGCGGCAGCGGCGGCGGAGGAGGAGGACTTGCCGCCGCGGTGGCCGCCCTTGCCGTGCGCCTGGTTCTGCGGATGCTGCGGCGGGTGCTGCTGCGGGTGCGGCGCGGGCGGCGGCGGCTGCTGCGGCGCGGGCGGCGGCTTCTTCGCCACGTCATCCGCGCCGCCCGACGGGTGGGCGCCCTTCTCCGAGGGGCTCGCGGCGCCGTGGCCGCCCTTGGAGCCCCTTTGTTTGGCCGAGGGCATGGCGGGCTCGGCGGCGGGTGAGGCCGCGGATTGCGAGGCGAGCGAGCGGGGCACGCGGCCCGGGAAACTTCCTCGGGCTCCCCCGGGGCTGGGCGAGCGGCACGCGGGCGCTGCCGGCGTCGGAGCGGCCGAGAGAGAGCGGGCGGCGGGCGCGCGAAGAAGGAGGCCGGACGACGGAGGGAGGAGGAGGGGGCCTGCCTCCGCCGCCGCCGCCGCCGCCGCCGCGGCGCCGACCCCGCCTCCCGGGAAGGGAGGCCGGGAGAGCGGAGCCGGGAGAGCCTGCCACGCACGCGGGGCCGGCGCGGCCCCTCCCCCTGCCTCCTCGACCCCAAGGAGGGGGGCCGAGCGGGGGGCGGCGCCGCGGGGATCCACGCGGCCGGGGCGGGGGTGTCCCAGGCGGGTCTACGAGTCCCCGGTCGGGGAGCAGAGGGGAGGGTGGTGGCCTAGCGCGGTGTGAGGTCCGGGAGGAGGTCGTCCCAGCGGGGTCTACGGAGCCGAGGT